>JAODAL010006140.1:0-136447 GCA_025379985.1 Phyllomedusa bahiana
CTGCAAAACATTTGGCAAACGGTAGAAAACAGACTGAAAACTATTCAAAAAATGTCCAAAAAGCTTGCCAAAGAACATGACAAAAAACGTGACAAAAAACTAAAACCGCCCAAGAACTTGACAAAAAAACTCAGTTTTATGAACAGTTTTAGGATTTGGTTTTCTGTGAGTTTTTTGTCCTATGCTGTGTGGCCCCAGCCTTAATGAGGTAGCTGTAGTGGTCCCAGCTGGCTGAAGTGCTTTTAGCCATGGACATTAATCCTTGGAGGAAGTCTGGTAGCCTTTAGGGTTTGTCCCCATGGCAGGATTTTCAGTCGGATTTACAGACGGTTTTTGAATTTGAAAGCCATCTGTAAACCGACTGTCAACTATCCTGGTAGACTTTAACAAAAAATCCGTTCAGCAGTCCCCACTGCATGGATTTTTTGCCGGACGTCTTTTTTACACCGCCAGTGGTCCGAAAAACTTTTTCATTCTTCCACCTGGTTTTCGGGCAAAAGATGTACATGTCAATGGTTGAGGAGGACAGGGAATCAGCAAACCGGCGAACTCCGAAAAGACAAGATGTCATAATACCGTCCGGATTCTTTAATCAGAATCCAGCTGGTATTTGCATACAGCCGTGTGGACACACCCTCACTATCAGGATGCTCAGACTTGAAATTACTGCCGCTGTGAACAGGGTGAGCAGCCAAACTAGAGAGCTCCCTCAGCACAAGCACTCTAATATCCTATCTCCTCTTCTTTCCCTTTATGTCTTAGCCTTATTCGTTGCTAGTACCAAACAACACACAATAGAACTGGTTGACTGTTAGATATATTCCCAGAGACAAGTGCACAGAATGACATTTCCTCATAAATGGTATGTAATAAACAGGGGCGTAACTACAGGGGTTAGCAGACGTAGCAGCTTACCCGGGGCCCGTGCTCTTAGGGGGCCTGGCGCAGCTACTACCGCGTCCGCTACCCCGGTAATGCCGCTTCTACTACATATTAGTTCACTGCCGGCGGGTGAGGAGCTGAGGGGCCCGGCACATACTGCCTCTGAATGCCTGGGCCCTCCGGCCCGAGCGTTCAGAGGCAGCGCTGCCCGGGCTAGCAGAATGGAGCTCCGCTTTGCTACTTCCCCTGCCGTCACATCACCGTGCTGCCCGCGCAGAGCACAGAGACTGGAGGGAGTGTTGACCGAGGTAAGTTATTTATTATTTTACCTGCCCCATAGCCTGCCTAAATAGCCCCCTGTCTATATACCCCCAGCCTGCCCTACATGGGCCCCCAGCCTGAAAAAATTTACCCCCCTGCCTGTCTTTTTTTCAGCCCAGCCGGGCCTACATCGCCCCCCCAGCCTACCTATATACCCTCAGCCTGCCTAAATAGCCCCCAGCCAGCCTAAATAGCCCCCTGTCTGTCTGCATAGTCCCCCAACCTTCCTACATAGTCCCCCACCCCAAAATAGTCCCCCCCCTGCCTTTTATACCCCAGCCTCCCTATATCCCCCCCACCCCTCCCAAAAATAGCCCCAGCCACCCTTTAAAATACCCCCCCTTTTCCTGTCTCCCATAGCCCCCCACCCTTTCCCTTTCTAGCCCCCCGGGCCTCCCAAAAATTGCCCCCCACCCTGCTTTTATACCCCCAGCCTACCTACATACCCCCCAGCCTGCCTAAATACCCCCCCCTGCCTGTCTTTATAATACCCACCCCTGCCTGAATACCCCCCCGCCTCCCCTAAATAGCCCCCCTTCCCTTTTTCTAAAACCCCCCAGCCTGCCTGCATTGCCCCCCACCCCTGCCTAAATACCCCCCCTCCCGTCTATTTAACCCCAGCCGGGCCTAAATACCCCCCCCTGCCTGTCTATATACCCCACCCTGCCTGAAACCCCCCCCAGTCTCCCTTTAAATACCCCCCCTGCCTATCTACCCCCCAGCCTCCCCTGCATACCCCCCCACCCTTTTCAAATAGCCCCCCCCAGCCTGCCAACATGCCCCCCCAAAGCCCCCCTACAACCCCCACCTTCCTGCATACCCCCCAGCCTGCCTCCCATAACCCCCCCAACCCTTTAAAATTAGCCCCCCCCAAACCCCCTTCCCCCCCTCATAGTCCCCCCCTATAGCCTCCCCTTATACGCCCCCTAAAACCCTTTATAGGGTATTATTTTATTTATTTTATAATATATATATAAATATATATTTATAAAAATATTTTTATGTACTCTCTAAGTCTGCCTTCCTAAATAGACCTATACCCTCGGTGAAGCCTGTTGCCTATGTACCCCCTATCCCCCTAATGCTTGCCTGCCGGTCTATTTTATATGGGGCCCCTTTAGCAAACCAAAACCCCCCTGCCTATTTACCTTTTTGGGCCCCTTTTTCCCCCACCTAACCCCTGTCTACGGGTATGGCTCCTAAAACCCAAACCAAAAAACCCCCTCCCTTTGCCTATATGGGGCCCTTTTTTCCCTCCCTTTAAACCTTGCCTTCTGCCCCCCAAAATTACCCTATCTAAACCCTCCTGCCTAATGAACCACTTTTTAGCCGGGGGGCAGGTCTGGAAAAGTCGGGAAAATTCTAAATATTTGTGTCAAATCTCCAGGGAAAAAATTTGGTCGGGAGACGTCAACATGATGGGGGACTGGGAACGGTTTCCCAGAAAAAAAGGGAAAGTCAAGAACTCGTAAAGAAAAAAAGTCCCCCTGTGATTTAACAAGATGTAACAAACACTGTAATCACTTATATGCCTCCCCGGGCGGGGTTTACACGGGGGTATAACCACTATAATGGCCACTTAGGGGCGGTACTTTTGGTTTTGTGTAGGGATCATAATAGGTAGGGGTATTATTCAGTCACTTTATGGTATTGTCCTGGGGGAAACATAAGGCCCCTTATTTTAGTAGATTATTGGTAATGTTTGGGGGTTTGGGACAGTGGATTTGTTTTTGGTTTGCAGTATGATTTGATATGTATGGTGAGGTATTTGCCCCCCTTATCTAACAGTTTCCTGGTAAATGTTTTGTGGTCAGGGTGGGTTTGTTTTTTGCCCCCGGTAAATTTTAAAAAATTTGTACCCCCTATATACCGAGTAAAAAGCCGATTTTTCAGCACAAAAAAATGTGCTGAAAAATCTCCCCTTGGCTTTTTACTCGATTTACTGTCGGGCCCTTGGCCCCTGGATGGGGCCCTGCGCCGGGCAGGGAAAGCTTCAGCTATATGCGGTCCTCAGGGAGCGCTATAACTGAAGGCCCGAGTGACGGGACATGTCCGGGGGGCTGCGCTGGGCCCGGGCACTGTCCGCGGGTCCCTTCCCGGACGCATATAAGTGAAGGGTACCACTGCGGGGCCCCAGAGCGGGGGTGCTCCGTGTGGCCAGCCGGGCAGCGTCGCGATGAAATGATGTTTATCGCGACGCTGCCCCCTCCAAAAGCTGCCGGAGGAAACGCGCGGGTGGGAAAAGGACAAAGAGGAGCGCCCCTCCCGGGAAGCAAGTAAGGTGAGATTAATTTTTTGTTCTTTTTTTAAATGCCTCCCTTTTGGGGCCCCCATAAAGCCTGCCTGTTTTTCCCCCGTATCCCGCCTGTGGGCCCCCATGATGCCTGCCTGTGGCCCCATTTAAAGCCCGTCTGTGGCCCCTATAATTCCTGCCGTGGCCCCTTTTATATTTCCTGTGGCCCCTAAATTTCCGTCGGGGGGCCCCTATATAAATGCCTGTGGCCCCCAAATCCTGCCTGTTGCCCCCCATTACTGGCCCGTGGCCCCAAATGGGCCCGCCTGTGTGCCCCCTATATTAAATGCCCGTGGCCCCTATAATGCCTGCCCGTGGCCCCTATATACTGACTGTGGCCCCATAATGCCTGCCTGTGTGCCCGTATATACTTTCCCGTTTGGCCCCCAAAAATCCTGTCTGTGTGGGGCCCCCCCATATAGCCTGTTTCCCCCCATAATTCCTGCCCGTGTGCCCCCTATCTCCCTGCCTGTGGGCCCCCATACGCCCCCTTTGGGGCCCGTGGCCCCTTTAAAAGCCCGGGCCCGTTTGGGCCCTTTTATGCCCGCCCGGGGCCCCCTATATACTGCCTGTGGCCCCCCATAATGCCTGCCTGTGCCCCCTTTTATACTGCCTGTTTTCCCCTTTAAAAGCCCGCCCTTTGGGGCCCCCAAAATACTGCCTGTGGACCCTATAAAGCCCGCCTGTGTTGGGCCCCCCATATACCCGCCTGTGGCCCCCTTTAAAGCCGCCTGTGTGCCCCCCATATACTGCCTGGGGGCCCCTATAATTTCCTGCCTGTGTTTCCCCCTTTTAATTTCTGCCTTGGGGGCCCCAAATGCCCCGCCCGGTTTTGCCCCCAAAATACTGCCTGTGGCCCCCTTTCGCCTCCTGTGCCCCCTATACCCTACCTGTGGCCCCCATATGCCCTGGCCCCGAGCCCCATACGCCTGCCTGTGGCCCCCAAAGCGCCTGCCTTTTGGGGCCCCCATTTTTGCCTGTCTGGCCCCCCATACGGCTGCTTGAGCCCCTATACGCCTTCCTGAGCCCCCTTTTGCCTCCTTTTGCCCTTATTTTTACCTGCCTGAGCCCCTAAGCTATATAACCTGCCTGAGTGCCCATATCTATATACCTGCCTGAGTGGGCCCTTTTATCTATATACCTGCCTTTAAAAGTGACCCAAAGTCTATATAAACCCCCTGAGAGTGACCCTTTATCAAAATACCTGCCTGAGGCCCCTATATTTTTTTTTTTTATACCTACCTGTCTAAGGGGACAAAAATACAATTTTTCCTGCCCCCGACCCGAGAGGGAAAATCTTTATACCTGTCTAACTGAGGGGGACTTATATACCTATAAGTTAAAGGGGTTACTGGAAATGTGAGGGGTTCTAAGAAATTTGTTTCCCAAAACCTCAGGGGCGGTCGTGGCCGGGGCAAAAAAGCAGAAGGGGTTGGAAACCGGGTGGAAAAAGAAAAGGGGAAAGGTTTAAACGACGCTGTCAAAAAAGATGTCTCCGGTAAATCACTAAATGTAAAATGGGAGTGCAAACAATTTTTAGGCTGCAAGGGGACTACATACAAATAGTATCTACCCCCTATATGGCCACTGTATGGCGGGGGGTAATTTGGGAAACAGAGCCTGTGTACAGCTGTAAGGGCACATTGGGGGGCGCCCTTCCCGGGCAGGGGCCCGGCAGGATTTTTTTTATCCTTTAGTAGTTATAGTTTTTGGGTCTTTGGGTTTTTTAGGGTATTTTTTTTTAACAATAAATTTGTTTTGGGGAGGGTTTTTCTCCATGTATCGGTGGATTTTTCGGGGACTTTTTTTTTAGGGGAAATTTCACTGCA
The DNA here is from genome assembly GCA_025379985.1 of Phyllomedusa bahiana. Lineage (NCBI taxonomy): Eukaryota > Metazoa > Chordata > Amphibia > Anura > Hylidae > Phyllomedusa > Phyllomedusa bahiana. The sequence continues at coordinate 5,326 of JAODAL010006140.1, forward strand.
AGGAGGTGAGAGGTTTTTTAAAAAGTAATTTGTCATTGTGCAGTGACTGCTGAGGGGATGGACAGGAGCTTGTGGGGAAAGTGCAGAAAATTTGTGACAGGGAAAAAGGCGCAGGGTGGGGAGGAATTAGTGTTGGGGGGGGCATTTTTGGGGGAGTGGGGGGGGGGGCCCATTGGCTGACTTGTTGCCCCATCAAAATGCCTTTTCCCGGGGCCCCGCCCTGCACCTAGCTATGTTAGGGAAAAAATTAAAACAAAAAGGTCCCTTTTTCCCATTTTTTGTCTTCACCGTAGTAGGGATCAGAGACTATCCATTTAATCCTTTGATTGCCTATTATCCGAGCAATATGATCAAAGGGGACACTGCTGTTCAGTCGGGTTACCAGGTTCCTTATTGACCTGGTCAGAGTCAAAGGATCCCAGGGAGTCATCTGCCCTAGGAAAAATAGAAATTTGTCTAGGGGTAATTTTGCTGCTAAAGGGGGCCCCTTGGGGGGACAGGCATGAACGTTTGCTCTATTTTTAAACAGACGCACTCCAATATTGGGCACATTACATTACATTACAGAGCGCCTGCGGGGCGCGCTGGAGCCGTGTTTTCACCAAAAATCATATGAAAGGCCCCCGCAAATTTTTTTCTTTTTGGGATGGCAAAACCAGGGGGATTAAATTCCTGAACAGGTAAACCACCTTAAAAAGTTGTTTACCCGAGCCTGATTTGGTGCTTTGGAGCTAGAAAGAGCTAAATCTATGAACTGCAGTTTGAACAGGGTTTTTTTAAATTTTACTCTACTAATGCGTGCGAAAAAAAAAAACCTGGCTGCCCCAAAAACATAACAATTTCCCTTGTGTTTTCCATGAAAGCAGCCTGTGTCATAGTGATATGGGGTATGCTAATAACTTTATAAGTGTAAAATAAAGTTTTGAAATAGTAACTGAATTAAAAAATTGAGACGCGAGAGAGAAGAGATTAAAAAAGTCTTTAAAAAAAAATTTTAAAAATAAAAATTTAAAAAATTTTAAAAATTTTTGTCCACCTCCGTTTTTTTTCCCTACACCTCTGGACTGATGTTCATACCAGCGATGCACCTGCCGCTCTTCTCCCTGGGTCTTCAGTTGTCTTCTGGCTCCGGCTGAATCGAAAATCAGCGGCAGCTATCACGTAACACTGAAGACCCAGGGAGAAGACCCAGCACTACAATGAACACTAGCTCAGGGGTAAGTATGTGATCTTTATTATTGAGGGGCTCAACGTTGAGTAATAATAGAGTTGACAGACCGCCCCTTTAATACACAAAAACCAAAACATTTTATTGTGCAAAAAACGCATAGAAAACCTACACATGTTAGATATGTACACAAATGTAATAGCCTGAAGAATTAATTTAACAAGTTGTTAGTGTAAAAGATGAATGGTTTGGGGGAAAAAAAACGATCAAAATTGGCGGGTGCCAAAAAAATCAAATCCCAAATTTAAACACAAATTTTTTTTCGTACCCTCAAACTGCACCAAAAAAAAAATAAAAAAATTATCCCGCCTGAAACAAAGCCTCATTCAACTGCGTTACTGATAAAATAAAAAGCTATGACTGCTGAGAGGAAAAAAATGAAAAAGTTAGCTAGTAATTAAGGGATCTTCCGGGAGTTTGTCCATCGGGGCATGATAAAAAATAGAAGAAAAGAATCCTACTCACCTTCTAAAAGCTCCTGTTCCGTTGCAGTGGCCGTCCCAGCTGCAGTTGTCAATGTTCACTGTTCACATGACAGGTGCAGTCAATCATAGGCTACCTGCATGTAACGTTGTTGCCTTTGATTGGCTGCTCCTGCCACATGTACAAAGAAAGTTCACAGCTACAACGAGATAAACAGGATGACCATCGACAGGCAACGGGACTGTCCAGGAGGGGAGTATTATTCTTTTCTTCTATTTTTTATCATGCCTCGATGGACGAATTAGCTTATTAAACTCCCGTAACACCCCTCCAAGGCCTTCTTAGACTTTGTCATTAAGGGGTTAACTTAAGCTAATGTCCACAATAAAGATATTCCTAAAGTTGACATCCACCCGGGTGACTTAATCCGCTAATGAAAACACAACAGAACTTTATTTTAAGGGATAGGGAGGTTAGTGTTCTCCTGTTGTGACAGAAGAAAGCTGCTATGATAGGATCGTACGCCAATTTTTAAACATCAGATTCCTGCCAAAAACCTTCAGGATAAGTCAGGGACATTGCATTCAAGTCTTGAGACAAGACCAATTTGTTTTCTAAACTCCTCCTGCTGACTACAGCCAAATTAACCCTTTCAATTGACAGGTGGGTCCCAAATTGAGATATACCAATAATGATAATCTCATTGGCCCCTTCCATTTATACATTCCAGGTGCCCGACATGGAATTATAGACTTACTTAAATGTTCCTCCCAACATTGCAGCCTCAATGAAATTTTCAAAACCCAGATTTAAAAAAAACAACAATTTCTGAAAGTCATTTTGGAATAAGGGTACGGCTACATGACAACGACAAAATGCCGGTTGGATTCTGATTAAAGCATTAATGCTTTTTTGCAGGTTTCCATGTTGTTTGATAGCTCTTTTTGCTGATGGTGTACTACTGATATTGGAGTGTGTGTATATGTACCACAGCCATGCCAGTGTACACTGGTGTGTTCACATTGCGCGTTTTTCAGAAATGTTTTTTTGTGCAGAACTATACATTGCATTTGGCATATATTGCTTTTAACTTATACAGAGAGGAGTGGATGCCTCCGTTTTTGTTTTCTGCACCCCGCCCATCCCACAGCTTACTAGACCAGTGCGTTTTGCTTATAAAGCTGGTGCCTTTTTTTCTCTGGATTATGGAGATCGGATGACCCAATTGAGAAGTCTGAACTGGACTCAAAAGAGAGGTGGGAACAGTGTAGGACCCGCATTGGGGTCCCGTTGAAAGTCGGTGATGGCTTAAACATTTTTGATCAAAACATGTGAACTAAGAACCTCAAAGTTTTTTTCATGTATTGTAGATAGCATTAATGCTTTTTTGCAGGTTTCCATGTCGTTTGAAAGCTCTTTTTGTTGATGGTGTAGTAATGAGACATTGGCACATTCTTTCAAGTGATGATAAATATGGTCACTTATTTAAGGAACCACCGTTTTTTGCGTATCATAAATATTACATCATCTGATATAAAAACTTCGGTCAGAAGAAGACAAGATGTTTTGAAAACCCCACGTAGGGGAACTTTCCCCTGTCTGAATTCTCAGAATTGTAAAAGCATAATAAAATGATCGTATGTTAATCATCCTACTTTGGGGCACAGAGTGAATATTCATGGATTTTTCACTTGTGATACAAAAGCGGTCATTTATTTCTTGAAGTGTCCGTGCGGTATGGGGTACATTGGGCAGACATCCCGATGCGTGAAAATAAAAGTATTAGGTACTTAAACACAATAAACACGGCATAGGGTGTGCTTGAGAAGGAGGCGGATCATTGCCTCGAAACGTTGCACACCTGTGCGGCAGGCCGCCTGTCTGGTTGCTATCTCTGGCTACACGAGATGTGAGTAATGGACGTTATGATCTTTTTATGCCTACAGAATATGGATATGCGGTGAATCGCAAGTATCATTGAAATGTATATGTGTCACGTTTGTGAAGTTTAATAAATAATCAAGATAATTTGGCTATAACGCTGGGGTGCTGTGTTGTTGAATATTTGTATAGACTACAGCTTGGATTTTTTTATTGACAGTTTCCAAATCCAAAAACCTTCTGAAAACCAACTGAAAACCATGCCGTGTGGACTTACCCTAAGTCCTATTCAAACCCTTTCAGCTGTATAGGTCTCAAATAAATGAAGATAAATGAAGATCATAGGTTTAAACTTGCAATAGATCTGTTTATTCTCTTTCGAATCTTATCTGCGAATCTTTGCTCTTAACCAGATATCACATACCTAGAAACTATTTCCCCAAAAATTATGCTAGAATTGAGAAACATACTGATAGGATATGCCATTAATGTTTGACAATTGTGGGCCCAGGAGTGGGAATAGTTCCCCAAAGTCTTCATGGCAGGATGGAGAGATGGTGCATCTTTGCATTTCAATAGGGATTCTGAGTAAATTCAAGCAGGTGTGCTGCCACCTCTCAGTTCCATGCAGAGACTTTTGGGGGCATATTCTTAAGACAGATGCGGGTCCCAGAGATGGCACTTGTCCCTAAAAAAAAAATCACAAAATATGGGACAAGTAGGAGACAATAAAAGCTCCAGCGCTACATGGGAGAAGCAATAATGGTACAGATTACTGATGAACAATTGCTCACACACCTATCCATAAAGGGGACAATTGCTTATTAAAAAACTGCACATTGGAGAAGAACCAGTTTACACCAGAGATTGCTCAAGTGCAAAAATAATGATAAACAACCAGTCACACGCCTGCTATCCATGAGGGGGATGATTGCTAGCATTACAATTGCATGTAGATAAGGCATATATAGGGTGCCAGTTATATGGTTACGTGTAGTGCACCATGATGACTTACAACCAATTGATGACACCCTTAGTCTTTGATTGAACAGGTTGCCCAGCATATTCCAAATGCCCAACGCAAAATACTGACTCCCCCCCCTTGCTGCCTATTACTTAAAGGGGTGTTCCTGGACTGATTAATGCTCATTCGGCCATCAGGGTATGAGTAAAAAATGAAGAGAAGACTCATACTTACCTCCTGGTCACTCCCGTTCACTCCCGGCTGCAGGTGCGTGCAACCAGGAAGTAAGCAGTGTACATCCATCATTCATGTGACAACTCCAGCCAATCACAAGCAACAACATCACATGCATGTGACCTCTCTGGACTGTAATTGGCTGGAGCTGTCACATGAACGCTGAATGTTCACTGCTTAAGCCCAGGACGAATGCACCGGGAGCTGGGCGTTAACGGGAGCATCCAGGAAATAAGTAGGAGTCTGAACGAGCATTAATTGGTCCTGGAACACCCCTTTAATATTTTTGGATAAAATACCTACGCTCACAACCCACATCAAGGGCCCTCATTGTTTTCCGAGTCCCTACAATAACTTTACTATAAATTTACACAAAAAATCACAGGAAAATGGGACATTACTTAAAACTACAAACACATGGCCATAATTATAGCTTCACTGCTGGACAAAAGACAATTCCCAGTAGGAGGCAATAAAAGCCCCAGTGCTACGTGGAAGAAGTTGCACAGGTGCAGATAACTAATAGGCAATGTTCACACGGCTTATTTGCAGGACGTAATTACGCCCCGCAATTACGCCGTGTGGACGAGAGCGGGAGAGGGGGAGGGAGCGGGAGGGTCGGCACCTTGCCGACCCATAGACATTCATTACCAGCGGTGCGTATATGCCGAGCAGGGAGAGGAGACGTAATCCATAGTTCTTTATGAGAACTGTGGATTACCGTAATGACTAGGACGTATTCCAGCCATAATTTGCGCACTCCGGCGTGTAATTACGGACTGAAATACGTCCAATTTTTAAACCGTGTTAACATGGCCTAACAGTTGCTCACACACCTATCAAATTTGCACATTGGATTAGAACCAGATCACACCACTATACAGAAAAGCCACAGCACCATACAGGGGAGTTTCTCACATGCAAATATACAACCACTTACACACCTACTATCGATAAGGGGAGTAATTGCTAGTATTATACTTGCACATAGATGAGGTTTATTTAGGGTGCCATTTATATAGTTACATGTAGTGCACCATGATGGTTTGCAACCAATTGATGACGCCCTTACTATTTGATTGTGCGGGTTTTGTCAGCATATTCCAAGTGCCCAACACGAGATACTGATACCCTCTACTCCCCAGTATTACAGGACAAAACTACATACTGTAAACATATCAATCATAAAACAGAAAAATGGGACATTACTTAAAACCACAGACACACGGCCATAATCACAGCTCCATGACCGACAAAAGACTATTCCCAGTAGAAGGCAATACAAGCCTCAGTGCTACATGGGAGAAGTTGCACAGGTGCAGATACTGATGAACAATTGCTCACCACCTATCCATGAGCGGGACAATTGCTTAATAAAAAACTGCCCGTTATGCCCAATATGAGCACTGGTGTGAACATGACCAGTTCCTGTACCTATCAGACATTTATGCCATATACTATCAATATGCTGTAAATGTCTGAGAGGGGAAAACCTCTTTAAGGTTTCTGCCTATATTATTTCCTTATTTCAACATCAGCTGTTTCTGAACCTTCCCCCAGACCAAAGTAAATGAACTAACTGAGTCCAAATCAAAATTTCATTTTATTCTACAGACTAATTTCTTTTCTTGGACCAGTGGATACAAGAATGGATGGCAATCCACCTTTTCAAATCCTTTAGATCTAAAAGAAGAGGAAATTAAAATTAACAAATGAGGTTTATCATTGAGGGAACAACTATCTTGATCACTACCCAATGAATTGCATAATCGATACCTGACTCAAGCCTGCTTTCACTTCTTCAGTTGTGGCCCCGTTCCTAACTGAGTGAATCCGAACTAAGTTCAGAGTCACAAGGAACCAGGACCATGAACAAAGGGCTATTAACACAAAGCATTACATTAAAAGGGTTTTCCATTTCCTCTTCTTTTAAATCTTTTTATTAAGCATTCCAGAGCATACAATAAATGAGAAATTGTCATACAGAAAATCCACAGGAGTAGAGTGTTTAACAGTAACATCTGTATAAACGAGTCCATCAAAATCACACTCCAGAATATTGCATTTTTCAACTTTTTACCAAACCCGAACATACAATTTAGAACATGTCGTACATTTAACTTGTCGTGCGGACTCCTGTCCAATATTAGCTCCAAGAAATGTATGGGAGTAACAATACTCTTGGCTGATGATTTCCCCAATGTGGAAAGCATTGATTCAAAAATGGGAAATTCCTGGGCTCGTCCGGGGCCCAACATTTCAGGTTGGTTAAACATACTTACTTTATAGCGGATGTGGATTATTGTCCTCTATATTTAAGCTTTAGACTTTCAAGGGAATGACTTAGCTTATGTTCACACGGCTTAACCGCGGGACGTAATTACGGCCCGCAATTACGCCATGTGGCCGGGGGCGGGGCGGGATCGGGGTGCCGGCACTTCGCCGGCCCATAGACTTGCATTACCAGCGGCGCGTATACGCCGCTGGTAATTCACAGCGGAGACGTAATCCATAGTTCTCTATGAGAACTGTGGATTACCGTAATGACTGGGCCGTTTTCAGCCCGTAATTGCGCACTTCGGCGCGTAATTACGGACCGAAATACGGCCCATTTTAAGCCGTGTGAACATGGCCTTAGGTGCATTTTGTGTTCCCCGTCAAGACCTGAAATGTTGGGTTTTCCATTTCCTTTAAAAAATTGAAAGCAAGATGCAGGTGGCCAACTGAAAAAAAAAAAACACCCTTACTTACCTCCCTTTGCTCCTCAATTCCAGTGCTGGGTCTCTCAAGTCTTCTGTGTACTATCTTCTACTTCTGGATGGGATTGTCATCACTGTAGCTGCTGACTGGCTGCAGTAGATACATGCCATGCCATTCAATTGCATCACTGTGAGCAGCTTTGAATGAAGATGTTAGTAGAGGCATGTGACCAATGCTGTTAATCAGCGGCTGCAGCGGTGATAATATCATCCAGAAGTAGAAGATATTACACAGAAAACTGGAGAGACCCAGCACTGGAACTGAGGAACAAAGAGAGGTAAGTATAAGTGTTTTTTTTTTATTTGGCCACCTGCAGCTTACTGTTATTTTTTAAAGAAACAGGGCAACTCCTGTAACAAAACTGGAAAAAGTTGATAAGGGAACATATTGCCACCAGTTTGGAAATCTGAAGTCCTCGTCACAATTGATCAGTCATAGCTCTGCAGATAAACAATCTAATGCAATCACATTCAATAATTGCATCAAACAACAACAAGCTTTGGTCCTACTTTGAGACACAAACTCCCCAACTTTTAAAAGGGTTTTCTGGCTACAAAGCTCCATAACGATGTGGACAGTAAAAATAAGCACTTTTGTAATTGGTTTGTATTACCTAAATCATTTAGTATAGCAGATATTAACTAATCGATGTGTGTAGAGCTACTTCTGCAGCCTGGCGGGGGGGGGGGGGGGGGGCAGGCCACACCACCTATGCTGTGAATGGCTGCCTCCATTTAGTTCATCCTCTGGTTGGGACACATCTCCTGTGCTGTGATTGGCTGTCCTGTGCTCTCTGTGCTCACTCCCCCTGAACTGTATGAAACAGGCTGCCTTTGCCTCTGCTCTTCTCCCAGTGACAGATCTGATGTAAAGTATCTGGGCAATTACTGAGTCTCTTTAGCTGCTAGATTCACTCCCTACACCCATATTACACAGCCCTATACACTCTTCTCCCCCCACCCATATAACACAGCCTTATATACTCTGCTCCACCCACCCATATAAGACGCCCGTATACACTCTGCTCCCCCCCATGCATATAACACACCTTTATACACTCTGCTCCCCCCATCCATATAACACACCGTTCTAAACTCTGCTTGATAAAAGAGGGGGGAACAGTTTGCATTTCTTGCATTTGTTTAATCAATTCAGGCTGTATGTATAACTGTTTACACCAATACAGGTGTTCTGGTTACAAGGAGCTTGTGCAGTCTGTGAGAGAGGTGACAGTTCTCCAGGCATGATAACTGACCATTGCAGGAGGTCTGGAGAGCCGTGACATCCACTCCCTCCCACTGCTCACACAGAATGAAGAGGACTCGGGAGGAAGCAGGAACAGAGAGGGGGCCTGATGAGGTCACCACTCCTTAGTGAGGGAAGACACGCCTAATGAGAGGAGAGACCCGCCCCTGGATTTGAAAATATAAGCTAGTGAAAAAGCTCAGATGAAAGCAAAAGCCTGTATGAGAAAACCCCTTTAAGGCTGCAAGAAAGCCAATAGAAGAAGCCTTAAATAAAACCTCCTCATACTGTGAGAAACACATTTGATGTAGAGCAGACAACAGTCAAATGAATAATTCAAAAAATTGGTCTCCTTCTGTCAGATGAAGGATTTTCCCTATGAACATCTTTCAGATCTTGCTTAACTTCAAAATGATTATTAATGGGTTGAACATTGTTAAGCTTTTAGGAAAAATAACATGACAGACAGAATCTTTGTTAAAGAGGAGTAAGAATAACCCTTCCTAATTAACACAGCTAGAAAAGATAAAGCATCATGAATATCATTAGAAGCAAAATCAGAATTATAAGCAGAACAAAATACGGATTGTCTCCTCCAAACTGACAATTATACTTTCCAAATTTTAGGAGCAACAGATCGTCTGATGTTATTGAAGGAGTTTTGCCATCACAAACATTGATGGCATATTGACAGGATCTGCCATAATGTCAGATAGGGTCTGGTCCCACCTATCTCCAAAACGGAGCTTTGAATCTCCCTGTCTTGAATGCAGAGGTGGCTGTGCTTTCCCGGTTACTCTCCATTTATTTCAATGGGAGTTCTGAATACAACCAAGCACACCATTCTTTCGTACTCAGAAGTCCCGTAGAAAAGAAGGGATAGTCTCAGGGGCCATTTCCTAGGTTAGGTGTGACTACCAGATGTGGGTCTTGCACCTATCAAACAGTTATGACAAATCCTATCAATGTGTTATAATTATGGGAACACCCCTATAAGCTACTCCCTTGACTAATCTTGACTCATGCCATTGTTCAGTACCTCAATGGCAAGACCAAAAAGCAATAAAATTAATTACCGTAATTTTTGGACTATAAGACACACCTAGGTTTTGGAGGGGGAAAATAGGAAAAAAAATTTAAGCAAAAAGTATGGGCTGAAGAGTAGTCTTTATTGGTACCATTTTCTGATAGATGCGACTTTTTGAACACTTTTTATTCCCTTTTTTGGGGGATCTTAAATGACCAAATAACCCACAATTTTGGTGTTTGGAATGTTTCTCTTCTATGCTGTACAGCGTACGGGATAAATGATGTGAAAATTTAATAGATTGGAATTTTACAGATGTGACAATACAAATAATATGTAACGTATCTATTTTTTTTATTTGTAAAACGGCAAAGGGGGTGATTTTATTTATTTATTTTTTAACTTTTTTTTTACTTTAATACTTAATCCTCCTAGGATTCTTGACCACTAGGTGGCAGAATGCCTTGTCCTACATACAGCAGTACTATTGTACTGCTGTACATAGGACTTTCATTCATTACCTATTACAGGTTATATAGGTGTGCATACATGGCAGCTGTGGAAGCCTGCATGAGACTTCCTGCTGCCTTGGCAACCAATCACCCCAGTTATACGGGGAATACGTAAAATTTCAAATCCACAGGAGCATACTTCCATGTGAGCTGTGAACTGGTGCATTGTCTTGCAGAAGGTGGACACCTTTGGTGAGCATGCCATGTCTCTTGGTTTTGATGGCCTCCCGCAATTTCCGCAGCAGTGAAGCATAGTATGCCCCAGTGACCATGGTACCTTTTTGTAGGAAATCCATCAATACTACTCCGAGCTGGTCCCACAATACTGTGAGCATGACCTTGCCTGCCCAGAGTTGGGAACGTGCCTTCTTTGGAGGCGATGAGTCATGATGCTTCCACTGCATCGACTGAACTTTAGTCTCAGGATCATAGTGATGGACCGAGCTTTCATCCTGTGTTATCAGTCTGTTGAAAAAGTCCTCCAGGTTTCCATGGCACATTGTCAATAGAGCCTAAGAGTATTCAACTCGTTCCTGCTTCTAGAAAGGTGTGGGCAGCCGGGGCACCCAGCGAGCGGATACCTTATGCATGTGAAGATGGTCTTGGATGATTTTTTCCACAGACCCCACACTAATCTTGACATTTTGAGTTAGGTGGCGAATGGTTACGCTGCAATTTTCCAAAATGGCGGCCTTCACTTGCTGGATGGTGTGTTCATCAATAGCAGAGTGGGGTCACCATGGAATTGGAGCTGTTTGCAATGAAGTCCAATCACATTTGAATTGACGATGCCAGTTCCTGACTACATCACATGATGAGGAATCATCACCATAAACCTCTTTCATCTCATGAACGTCTCCTTTATTGTGCATCCTTTCAAGTAAAGGAACTTGATGACTGCTCTGTATTTCACTGGGTCCATTATCAAACCTCGCACCACTTCAGCACCTGTAACATCAAGACCGTTATCAGTTCTGAGTTGCAAATTGGCATGTAACCTATAGAGACTTAAATCATTACACATGTGCAGTTTCAGCATCCTGTGATAAATAAAAGTGGGCCAGGGGAAATCTTTAATGTATGCCCCTCGTATATTTTTAAAGGGACACTTTCATCAGAAGGAGTATTTTTATTAAAAATCAAAATATTCCTGGAAAACAATTTTTTAAGAATTTTTGGCAGTATTTGGTTAAAAAAAATGGTACTGCATTCCTTATGGCCGTGTTCACACGGCTTATTCCCGACGGATTTGTGAGCCGTATTGAGCTCACAAATCCGCCGTGAATAAGGGGCGGGATGGGGGCGGGGCTCCCCGGCCCCATAGACTTGCATTATCCACGGCACGTATTGCGCCTGGATAATGTGCATGTCACTTTCTCCCCACCCGGCGGATTCGCCGAGCGGGGGGGAGCGACGGAATCCACTGTTCTCTATGAGAGCAGTGGATTACCGTAATGACAGGGACGGATTGGCGCCGTACTGAAGCGCAAATCCGGCGCGGAGTACGGCGCCACTCCGTGCCCAAATAAGCCGTGTGAACGAGGCCTATGAGCGGTGGGTGTTCATGTTGAAAAACAAAGATTTGTCCATATAACATCAATATTAAATCTGGTCTCCAATCAACGCAAAACTGTGCTGCTGTGCACACTCGATTATGCTTGTAGTCTCCTCCTTTACAGATATCACTTAACAAAGGCTATAGTTGGTGAAACGTTGTGATCTTTATTATGACCTGCTACTGAAGCATACACTACTTGCCATAAATGATGCTAATATGCTTGTAATACAAATTGCATCTTCACTGATATGGTACATGATAGGAACTGATAATGGGAGGAGGACCCAGATGTATCAGCTGTGTGGAAATTGCATATGGCAACTCTGACTGAGAGTACCCATGTATGGATAATCCACATATGATGACTATTCATATTTAGACAGTTACATCCTGAGAGCTTTCCCTGGGAAAGCCAATCACAGTTCCTCTCTCCTCTGCTAATGATTAGGCAATGTGTTCCTATATTGCTCTGCTTGATCATAGAGAGCACTGTGCAGCTATACAGTTACAGTTGTGCTGTCTTCTCTATGATGGGAGGAAACAAGAAGCAACTACACAACAAAGTTGGAACCGTGAGAGGTGAGTAACCATAAAAACCCAAGACTACTGGTATGTACGTATGTAGCATTAAAGGGGTTTTCTCACTACAGGCTTTTGCATTTATCTGAGCTTTTTCCCTAGCTTAGCGTCAGTATGCATTTACCTGCTCAGCTTCAGCGTCTAGGGAGCAATGCTCTGCACCTGCATCTTCTGGTTTGGGTCCACACCCAGAGAGACAGGCTGCTGGAGATCCTTTGATTGACAGGTCTCCAGCTATTCTGCATAGAGGGCCTGTCACACGCTCCAATAGGAGGGCCCGGAGGCTGATCCAATCAGCTACTGGGGCGGTGTCCGGGCAATCCATATAAACCTGCAGAGATCTTCAGGCTTTGCCTGTGATATTTCCTGGCTGTGTTGTTTCCTGTGTTTGTAAGTTTGCTTCTCCCGTTTAACTGACCTTGGCTTGTTTCCTGACTTCGGCTTGCTTCCTGATTTGGTACCTCGCTCCCGACCGTGTTCTGACCTTTTGGCGTGTCCTCCGTTTATTCTCTTGTCTTCCGTTTTTTGGCATTACGTTACTGATCTGTTGCTGACTCGGACTGTCTGACCCTTCTTCCTCCTGACGGCCCCAGCACTTTAGCAGCGCAGGGACTGTCGCCCAGTTGCCGTCTGCCGCCTAGGGCAGCACGTCAAGTAGGCAGGGACAGTGGGCCGGGTTCCAGTTAGGGCTCACTGTACCTCCCTTGACGTGACATTATCACAGGCCGAAACCGTTACTGCTCTCCACGCACAATTAACCCCATGACAGCTATGGTAGAGAAGATGCAGGGGCTTACCCAGCTAGTCCAGGATCTGGCGCTAAGGGTACAGCAACAAGAGACTTTCCCTAATCAGAGTTTTACTACATTACCTTCTGCTCCTGTGGAACCCCCTATTCAGCTCCCAGACAGGTTCTCAGGTGACAGGAAGGCCTTTCTGACATTTAGGGAGGGATGTCGTCTGTATTTTAGGCTCCGCCCACATACCTCCGGTAATGAGGTACAGAGAGTGGGAATTGTTATGTCCCTTCTCCAGGGTCCTCCCCAGGAGTGGGCATTTTCTTTGCCACCTGATTCACCGGAACTGTCTTCCGTGGACAGGTTCTTTGTCTCCTTAGGTATACTCTTTGATGATCCTGATAGGGAAGCTGTGGCCGAGACCCAGCTGACCACCTTGAGGCAGGATAAGAGGACTGTGGAGGAGTAATCCTCCAAATTTCGTCGCTGGTGTGTTCTGTCGGGGTGGAATGACCCAGCTCTCCGGTGCCAGTTTAGGTTAGGACTGGCTGACCACGTTAAGGATATGTTGGTGGCTTACCCTACCCCAGGTACTCTTGATGAGGCGATGGCCCTGGCTGTTCGTCTGGACAGACGTTTTAGGGAGAGACGTCGGGAAAAGGCTTCTGCTCCGCTAGTCCACTCCATGGTCACCCCGGCACCCGCTATTCCTGAGATGACCCCCGAGGAACCAATGCAAGTGGGGGCTTCTTCTGCCAGTGACCGCAGGACTTCTCGTCGCATTCAAGGACTGTGCTACTACTGTGGTGGAGACGGGCACTTTGTCCGGAAGTGCCCCCAAAAGGAAGACCAGGCCGGAAAGCTCCAGCGCCTAGGTGACGGACGGAAAGGTCATCTAGGTGAACAGGTATTCCCTATTGTATCACAAAAGTTGTTGCTACCAGTAAAAATCTCATACCTTTCTATGTCTGGTTCTGGGAATGCGTTTGTTCGGCTTCCAATTTTATTGATGCGTCCTTTGCCAAGCGTCTGGGCCTACCTTGGAGGCCGCTATATGATTCCTTGCAGTTAGTGGCTATTGATTCTACTCCGTTGATTAAGGGCACAATCCAACATAGTACTCCTGAGCTTGAAATGTTGATAGGGTCTATACATACTGAGAAATGTATTCTATTTATCATGGAGGGGCTGCCCGCTGATGTGGTCTTGGGGTTGCCCTGGCTTCAGAAACACAACCCTGTGCTTGACTGGAATTCTGGAGAATTAATCAAGTGGGGACAGCAGTGCTTTGATAAATGTCTCCCTATTATACTTGGCAACACAGAGGTAGAACAAATTCCTGTTTTTATATGTGATTTTGCAGAAGTTTTTTCAAAGACACAGTCTGAGATGCTACTCCCTCATAGATCTTACGACTGTGCCATTGACCTATTGCCTGGAGTAAAGTTTCCTAAGGGCAGGATATACAATTTATCTGGTCCAGAGAGACTTGTCATGAAGCAATACATTGCAGAAAGTCTACTGAAGGGTCATATCCGGCCCTCAGTGTCCCCTATGGGTGAAGGGTTTTTCTTTGTTGGGAAAAAGAATGGAGGCCTCCGTCCATGCATTGACTACCGAGAACTTAATAAGATAACAGAAAAAAAAAACAATACCCTTTACCCATGATACCGGATCTGTTAAATCAAATCCAGGGGGCAAAGTGGTTTTCTAATCTAGATCTGAGAGGGGCCTATAATCTTATTCGTATTAGAGAAGGGAATGAGTGGAAAACCGCTTTTAATACTCCAGGGGCCATTTTGAATATCTGGTTATGCAATTTGGATTGTGTAATGCTCCTGCTGTATTCCAGAACCTGGTAAATGATGTTTTTCGTGAACTCATTGGTTGTTGTATGGTGGTTTATCTGGATGACATTTTAATATACTCTGAAAATTGGTCGTCGCATGTTAAACATGTGCGACAGGTCTTACAAGTCTTGAAAGAGAATAATTTGTTTGTCAAACTTGAGAAATGTGTTTTTGGGGTGCAGGAAGTACCTTTCCTAGGGTATATCCTGACTCCTAACTCATTTCGGATGGACCCCTGTAAAATTCAAGCAATTCTCGACTGGGTCCGTCCTTCCTCCCTGAAGGCTCTACAGCGATTCTTAGGGTTCGCGAATTATTACTGAAGATTTATTCGTAATTTTTCTGTTTTAGTTCGACCATTGGCTAATATGACTAAAAATAGGATGAAGTTTAATAACTGGCAACCTGAGGCCATAGAGGCATTTGAAAAACTTAAGCAGTGTTTTTTATCAGCTCCTGTTTTGGTCCAAGCAGATCATACTAAACCCTTTGTAGTAGAGGTTGATGCTTCTGAGTATGGTGCAGGGGCGGTCCTCTCCCAGGGATCTGCCACTATGACCAATCTTCGCCCTTGTGCCTTCTTTTCGCCTAAATTTTCCTCTGCAGAAAGGAATTATGACGTTGGGAACCGTGAGTTGTTAGCTATTAAGTGGGCCTTCGAGGAATGGCGGCACTTCCTCGAAGGTGCCCAGCATCAAGTCACAGTCCTTACTGATCATAAGAATCTCACCTTTTTGGAGAAAGCCAAAAGGTTGAATCCACATCAGGCATTATTTTTTACTCGCTTTAACTTTGTTGTTACTTACAGACCAGGTTCTAAGAATGTTAAAGCCGATGCGCTATCTAGAAGCTTCTGTGCCAGCCACGCATCCCAGGAGGATCCGGTACCTATATTGCCCAAGGAGACTGTTGTCTCAGCCATGTCCCCTGATTTAGCCACTGAGATTAAGACCCACCAGGATATGAGACCTGCAAATTGTCCTGTTTCAAAGGTCTTTGTTCCCACTCAGTTTCGGCTACGAGTATTAAAAGAATTCCATGATTCCGTGTTATCTGGACATCCTGGGGTGTCTGGCACAAAGAGGCTGATTTCTCGTATTTACTGGTGGCCGTCATTGCCTCGTGATGTTGAGGCCTATGTGGCATCTTGTGAAGCCTGCGCTCGGGCAAAGGTTCCCAGAACTCGTCCTCCTGGTGAACTTTGCCCTCTACCTGTACCTGAACATCCATGGACCCATATCTCCATGGATTTTATGACAGATCCTCCTCCTTCAGAGGGAAAAATGGTTATTTGGGTTTTAGTGGACTGTTTCAGTAAAATGTGCCATCTTGTCCCTTTAAGGGGGTTGCCGTCATCCAAGAAACTTGCTGAACTCTTTATCAAGCACATTGTCAAACTGTATGGTTTCCCAGAGAATATAATTTCTGATAGAGGTGTTCAGTTTGTTTCTCAACTTTGGAGAGCCCTCTGCAATGCTCTGGGTATCACCCTGTCCTTCTCCTCTGCCTTTCACCCTGAGACTAATGGGCAGATGGAGAGGGTGAACCAAACGGTAACGCAAAAACTCCGTTGTTATGTCTCTGATCAGCAAGCAGATTGGGTAAAATACTTACCTTTGGTTGAATTCGCTATTAATAATCAGGATAGTACAGTAGCTCGTCTGGTATCTCACCATTTTACTGTAATTATGGTTTTCACCCAAGGCATGCATCATTTTCTAGTGCTACTTCTGATCACAGCGGGGTGGATGTTATCATTAAAGATCTGTGCACAGTCTGGGCCCAAGTTCAGAAGAACTTGGTTAATGCTCAGAACATCCAAAAGAGGAATTGTGATAGACGGCGTCTTTGTTCTACAGGATTTGCTGTTGGGGATAAGGTATGGTTGTCCACCCGAAATCTTCGTTTAAAAGTTCCCTCAGGTAAACTTGCTCCGCGATTTGTGGGTCCATATGTGGTTCAAGAGGTGGTTAATCCAGTGGCATACCGTCTCAAATTACCTTCTTGTTTTCGCATACATAATGTGTTTCATCGCTCACTCCTGAAAAGGTACATACCGTCCCTGACTTCGTCCTCTGAACCCCCTCCTCCAGTTAGTATTGAGGGTGAGTTGGAGTATGAAGTTGCCCGAATATTAGATTCACGCAGAGTTCAGAGGTCTTTACAATACTTGGTTCACTGGAAGGGATATGGTCCTGAGAAGAGGTCATGGGTTCCAGCTAGATCTATCCATGCTGAGTCTTTGATCAAGGAGTTCCACGACTCTCACCCAGACAAACCCAAACCAGTGAAGGGTCCAGTGGCCCCTCCTACTGTCAGTATGCATTTACCTGCTCAGCTTCCAGCGTCTGCATCTGCATCTCCTGGTTTGGGTCCACACCCAGAGAGACAGGCTGCTGGAGATCCTTTGATTGACAGGTCTCCAGCTACTCTGCATAGAGGGCCTGTCACACGCTCCAATAGGAGGGCCCAGAGGCTGCTCCAATCAGCTACTGGGGCGGTGTCCGGGCAATCCATATAAACCTGCAGAGATCTTCAGGCTTTGCCTGTGATATTTCCTGGCTGTGTTGTTTCCTGTGTTTGTAAGTTTGCTTCTCCCGTTTAACTGACCTTGGCTTGTTTCCTGACTTCGGCTTGCTTCCTGATTTGGTACCTCGCTCCCGACCGTGTTCTGACCTTTTGGCGTGTCCTCCATTTATTCTCTTGTCTTCCGTTTTTTGGCATTACGTTACTGATCTGTTGCTGACTCGGACTGTCTGACCCTTCTTCCTCCTGACGGCCCCAGCACTTTAGCAGCACAGGGACTGTCGCCCAGCTGCCGTCTGCCACCTAAGGCAGCACGTCAAGTAGGCAGGGACAGTGGGCCGGGTTCCAGTTAGGGCTCACTGTACCTCCCTTGACGTGACACTTAGATTTTTAAATCAGTAAATCTTCACCGAAGAGTGGTGACCTCATCATGCACCTCCCTGTTCCTGCGCCTGCCTTAGTCATTGTCACGATTCACGCCACAGCCTCTGTCTTGGGCTGCAACATGTTTGGGCCTGCTCTCCTATTGCTGCTGTCTTCCTGCTGTATACGTTCCTGTCCCTGCTGCGGAGAGTGTACGTGTCCGGTGGCAGTGACCGCCGGTACCTAGTACTCACCAACCCTCACTCCTGCTTCCTTGTGTCCTGTCCTCCTAGGATGCGCATGCGGCACTGCTCTGTTATTTAAAGGGACAGTCCAGTGCATCAGTACCCGTCTGGCTCATGGTTTGCCCAGATCATCTGTACCCGTTGGCTCATGGTTCGCTCAGAGCTTCTGTATCCGTTTGGCTTGTTTTCTCACCTTGAATTCCCCCCCATTTTTTCTAGTGCCCCATCTGTTCCTCTTGTGCACTTCCTTTTCTAGGTTTTCCCAGTACTGGCTATATCTCAGCCTGTAGTTGGGTTTGGGGTTTCCTCGTAATGTTTTGGGCCCAGGATGTATGTGGAATTTCCATTCTGAGATTTGGAGGAGGAGGAGGAGAGGGCTTTAAGGGTGGGGGTACTGTCATGATTTGCACCACAGCCTCTGTCTTGGACTGCGACATGTTTGTGCCTCCTCTGCTATTGTTGCTGTCTCCCTGCTATATACGTACCTGTCCCGGTTCCTATCTCTGCTTCGGCAAATGTACCTGTCCGGCGGCGGTGCCTGCCAACACTTAGTACTCACCAATCCTCGCCCTGCTTCCTGGCATCCTGTGAGCATGCTGGCGCCTCCTAGGGTGTGCGTGCGGCTCTGCTCTGTTATTTAACCTGGCGGTTTCCCACAGTAAAGCCCATTCTGGCCATGTGGCAGGCACCAGTGGAGTCCGGGTGCCCCTTAGGCTATGTTCACATGGCTTAAAATGGGACATATTTCGGCCTGTATTTCGTTTCGAGCTGTACTGCTCTAAATACGGGGCGACATATGTCCCAGTCATTATGGTAACCACAGTTCTTGTAGAGAACTATGGATTACGTCTCCTCTCCCTGCTCGGACAATACGCCGCGGGGGGAGATAACTGACATGTCAATTACTAGCGGTGAATACACGACACTAGTAATGAATGTCAGCGCGAGCTCCCGTAGTCCCGGCGTAATTGCGGGACGTAATTACGCCCCACAATTATGCCGTGTGAACATAGCCTTAGATTTCACTCCCTGGCCTGCATCTCCACTTATAGCATCTTGCCCGCAGTGATCACAGTGGATCCACACCTGTTACTGAACGATCGACTTGTCAGTGCATACTGTTACCGCCGGATTGTTACAGTCATCTTCTTCATTTTGTGTGAGCAGTGGGAGGGAGTGGATGTCATAGCTCTGCAGACCTCTGCTATGGTCAGTTCTTATGTCTGCAGAGCTGTCACCTCCGTCCCAGGTTCTAATCCTTGTAATTAGAACGCCTGTATTGGTGTAAACAGTTATAAATACAGCCTGATATGATGAAACAAATGTGAAAAATGCACTCTTCTCCCCCTCTTTTGTCAAGCAGAGTGTATAAGGGTGTGTTATATGGGTGGAGGGGAGCAGAGCATATGAGGCCGTTATATGGATGGGGGGTGGAGAGTGTATAAAGGTATGTTATAGGGGTGGGAGGGAGCAGAATGGATAAGGGTATGTTATATGGGTGGGGGAACAGAGTGTATAAGGGTGTGTTATATGGGTTGGGGGAGCACAGTGTATAAGGATGTGTTATATGGGCAAGGAGAACAGAGTGTAGAATGGTGTGTTATATGGGTGGGGGAAGCAGAGTGTATAAGGTATTGTTGTAAGGGTGGGGGAGCAGAGTGTATGAAAGTGTGTTATATGGGTGGGGGAAGCAGAGTGTATAAGGGTGTGTTATATGGGTGGGGGGGAGCAGAGTATTTAGAAGTGTGTTAAATGGGTGGTGAGAGCGAATCTAGCAGCTAAAGAGACTCAGTAATTGCCCAGATCCTTTACATTAGAGCTATGACTATGAGGGGAGCAGAGAGGAGCACAGACAGCCTGTTTCACACAGCTCAGGAGGTAAGTGAGCACAGGACAGCCAATCATAGCAAAGGGGGCGTATCCCAAACAAAGGTTGAGCCAAATGCAGGCAGCCTGTATAGTGGTGTGTTATATGGGTGGGGGGAGCAGAGTGTAAAGTGTGTGTTATATGGGTGGAGAGCAGAGTGTATAAGGGTGTGGTATATGGGTGAGGGGAGCAGAGTGTATAAGGGTGTTTTAATTTGGTGAAGGGTGCAGAGTATATAGGGTATACTATATTGGGGGAGCAGAGTTTAAAAGGGTGTGTTATATTGCTGAGGGAAGGAGAGTGTATAAGGGTGTGTTATATGGGTGGTGGGAGCAGAGGGTATAAGGGAGTGTTATATAGGTTGGGGGGGAGCAGAGTGTTTAAGGGTGTGTTATATGGGTGGTGAGAGTGAATCTAGCAGCTAAAGAGACTCAGTAATTGCCCAGATCCTTTGTATTAGAGTTATCACTGTGAGAGGGCAGAGACAAGCACAGGCAGCCTGTTTCACACAGCTCAGAGTTGATTGCACACAGAGAGCACAGGACAGTCAATCACAGAACTAGGGGTGTATCCTGGCCAAAGTTTGAGCCAAATGCAGACAGCCAATCACAGCAAAGGAGCGGTGGCCTGACCCCAGGCTGCAGAAGTAGCTCTAAACACACACAGATTAAGTAACAGCTTCTATACTAAATGGTTTAGGTAATACAAACCAATTTCAAAAGTGCTTATTTTTATTGTTCTCATCATCACATGTGTGTAGTGAGAAAACCCCTTTAAGTTCTATACTGCCCTCCACTAGGGATCATTACATTAACTCCGCAATAGGGGATCCTTACATTAACACCTTCACTGCCCTAAACCACCATGGATTCTTAAATGAACCCCTTTAATTTCCTATATCACCATGTATCTTTGTATTAACCCTCTCACAGACTTAGACCACCAAAGATCCTTTCATCGATCCTTTTACTCAAATACATTCTCAAAAGAAAAAAATGAAAGATAACTTTTTAAAATGTAAGTTTTATTTTCTCCTTTGAGAATGTATTTGAACATAATATAGAAGAAGAGTCTGGGACTATGATATTACCAGTACTGTTCTGTATAAGGATTGACCCTTTCAGTCCCCTATACCACCATGGATCCTTACATTAACCCTCTCACTGTCTTAGACCACCAAAGATGATTATATTAACCCCCTCATTGCCCTAGACCATGAAGTATTCAGCATTAACCCTTTCACGTCTCTCCTTCAGGGATCCATACTTTAACCCCCTCACTGTCCTAAACCACCAAGGATCCTTATTATTCTGTGTATTTTAAATAATTTCTGGGGGCACAGTGTATAAAATGAAATTTATTTCTAATGGTACAGAGTGTAATCTAATTAATTTTTGGAAGTAAAATGTAATATTATTTATTTTCCTAATACTATGTTGAATATAATTAATATGGGGGAAAAATTATTTAATATAATTTATCTGTGGGGTATAGTGTTTAAAATAATTCATTTTGGTGGGCACAATGTGTAATATAATTTATTTCTGGTGTACACTATGTAATACTGTTACTTTCTGGGGGTACAGTGTATATTACACAATCAAGTCACATTATTATGATCACCAGCTAATATCCAAAGTAGTTGCCACGTGCAGCACGGATTGAACAGGTTGACGGGCTGGGAGTGACTTAATAAGGTTATGGTAGGCTGTCACAGATATCTGGAGTCATGCTGACATTTCATTATAGCGCATGATATAATCAATTTCAGGTTGTAAAGTGTGTGATGATATTAATTTCTGGAGCTCAGTGTGTAATATAATTTATTTCAGTGTTTGATATTGTGGTAATACATTTATAACTTTATTAATGTCAGTGAGTGCAGTGTGATTAGGTGTTTTTATGATCCACCTCTATTTTCCGGTTTCTGTTGCACCCATTATTATTGAAAAGAATAATAATGTGAGACAAATAAAACAAAATTTTCTGCACTGTGCCATGTGCTATTGTTATTGTATGTGGGCCGGAAGGCTTTGAGTGCCGAGGCTGCTTTGTAGTCTTAGTCTGTCCCTGTCACAAACACACGCTAGAGACATATGTATACATACCACACATATGTATGCAGTAGCTACATTTAATACTTACCTAAAATCTGAGGATTTTGACTCAGTTTTTGGACTTTATTCAGGTTTTTGGATTTGTTTTTTTTAATGTTTTTTTGTCAGACAGTGTAAGAACCTAAAGTACACAGGATCACTAGTGAGGAGGGATGCCGCGCCAGAACCGCTGGCGGAGGGGGAAGCCATGGCAAGATCACTGGCGGAGAAAAGCAGCCGTGTCAGGACCGCTGGTGGAGGTGGCAGCCGTGCCAGGATCACTGGCGGAGGTGTCATCTTTGTCAGGACCGCTGGAAGGGGGTGCAGCTATGTCATGACCAGTGGCAGAGGATGCAGCTGTGCCATGACTACTAGCAGGGAGTGAAGCTATGGCATATAGTCAGGCAGGGGTATATAGTCAGGCAGGGTGGGCTATATAGGCAGGGGTATATAGTCAGGCAGGGTGGGCTATATATACAGGCAGGCAGGGGTATATAGGGAGGCAGGGTGGGCTATATAGGCAGGCAGGGGTATATAGTCAGGCAGGGTGGGCTATATAGGCAGGCAGGGGTATATAGGGAGGCAGGGTGGGCTATATAGGCAGGCAGGGGTATATAGTCAGGCAGGGAGGGCTATATAGGGCAGGGGTATATAGTCAGGCAGGGTGGGCTATATAGGCAGGCAGGGGTTCATACTCAGGCAGGGTGGGCTATATAGGCAGGGGTATATAGTCAGGCAGGGTGGGGAATATAGTCAGGCAGGGTGGGCTATATATACAGGCAGGTAAAATAAGAAATCATTTACTTATCTCGGTCCACGCTCCCCCGATGGGCTGCGCTCCAGCCGCTGTGCTCAGCGCAGGCGTCGCGGTGATATGACGTCACCGCTCCACCCACGTGATCACTGAGAGCCAGCAGGGGAAGTAGCAGAGTGGAGCATCGCTCCGTTCTGCTACCACTGGGCAGCGCTGACTCTGAACGCTTGGGCCAGAGGGCCCGGGCGTTCAGAGGCAGCATGCGCCGGGCCCCGCAGTGAACTGTTAAGCTCACTGCCGGCGGGCCCAGGAGCGGCATTACCGGGGTAGTGGACACGGTAGCAGCTGCGTTGTGCTCCCTAAGAGCACGGCCCCCGGGGCAGCTGCTATGTCTGCCACCCTGGTAGTTACGCCACTGACAAAGAGCCTCCTTTGCCCAGGCCATGACCTACGCTGCAAATAGAGGTTGTCACACAGTCCCAACAGAGTCCTGTTCGCTAGAAAACCATCGGATTGTTGTGCATGTTCCAACTTTTCTTTTTTTTGGAACCCGACCTGCAGTCTACACAGCTCTGATTTTCTATTGAGGTCTATGGAGATGATTTTACAATCTGATTTAGATGGTTTTCAAATCCGAAAACTGTGTCAAAATCCAACTGAAAACTCATGTCATGTAGACATACCCTACTGAAGTCACTCAGTGTTCTCCCATGTTCTGTAGCTCTGAAACTGCTGACAGTGACCCGAAACACATTTTATGCTGGGTGGCTTTCAGCAGTTCCATCAAGTTCAAGTTGAGAGGAGGAAGTAAACCCCTTCCTTTCTGTCCTCAGAAGCTGAAACACAAAAAAACAGGTATTCCATCGTATTCCACAGTACAGTAATTGGATCCTTTAAAACAAACGTAGGCTCCATGTTTGGGCTAAGAACATTGAGGATGGGTTGCAGTAGGGTCTGGTGGTGCCATAGTGACGTATAGCCTACGGCCTATGACATTAAATTGTTGGGAAAGTATTCCTGGGTCAGTGCCCTTTTGATCAGGGATTGATAGAAGGCAATAATGACCAGGCAGAAGGTGGGAAGCACCG
Organism: Phyllomedusa bahiana; assembly: GCA_025379985.1. NCBI lineage: Eukaryota > Metazoa > Chordata > Amphibia > Anura > Hylidae > Phyllomedusa > Phyllomedusa bahiana. The sequence goes on from JAODAL010006140.1 coordinate 29,263, forward strand.
ACAGATGGCAGGTATGGTTCTATGTGAGGTAAAACAGACCAGACCAGACTAAGGCTACGGTGAAGACAACAGGATCCAGAAACGTAGTTAAGGGGCTGCATACTGATATACCCAGTTAATGTTTGTAGACTTGTAATACTCAAAAAATATCGCTACCTGTGAAAAAGTTCAGTAAACTTGATTTCCTAAAGAAGAGATCCAAAACCCTGTGCTGCAAGTTTAGGAGGGTAGCAGTAAGTAATAGATCACTTCATCATGTTCTTCATATTGTATTCATAGCAGCTAATTAACACACAGATTGAACACTTATTTGTACAAGTAATTCAATGCTATTAACAGTTCTAATAATAACAATCACAGCTCATTAGGACAGAAACAGATATTTATTGCACTTACTTATCTACTCTGGCAAATCAGGTGCCAATAATGTTAATAGCATTAGAGTGACCTTCTAGGCTCCCCTCTAACTGAAACCCTTCCTATCAATATATGTGTAGGGAATACATTAGTATTTTCTTTCTCTCACTAGTGCTTTAGTAGGGGGAATATCTCTCCTTGGGGAGACCTACCAATAAATTGGTTGGTGTGAGGATTTACTCGCCTTTCAGACCTCACTGACTGTTTTGCATAAAGCAAAGGCTTCTGGGAAAAGAGCTGAAGAGCTCCACAGTACACTCTCTTGGATGTAGCAATCCTCAACTCGTATGTAGCTCACAGGAGCCTTGCAGTGTGAAAGAGATTTAAGCCAAACCAGTTAAAGGGGTTGTATCATTACATTAAATGGTCTTCAGAATAAGGGGACAGTGAAAACAAGCAACTTTGCAATTGGATGTCATTTGCAAAGCTTCACAGTCTGCCTTATCTTCGTTTTCTGTAAACACCGTTCCCCAGTGCCGGTCGGATTCCACCTCCTTTCATTTCATTGGCTGACGGCTCTACTAATTTACATTCTGTCTGGTCGTATTCACGGGAGCGTGCATTCCTGCCTCTCTCACTCAGAATAAGGGGCCGGCAGCATTTCATTCTGTACAGCCAGAAGAAACACACTAACACTGCAGCTGCTTCTTCAATCAGAAAACAGCAGAATTGTGCCCTGTGCCTAATGCTCCTGTGTGTAAACATAGAAGGGAGACAGATCTGTGCTGCTCTGGATGAGTTTATAGAAGACTGGATTCAACTGTAACAAACCTCCAGCTTTGAGAGGAGAAGAGATCAGTGCTCTCAGTTCATAGAAGACTGTCTAGACCGAATGCAGGGCTGTGGTATGTAAACAAAATTAGACTGTTACAAAATTAGACTGCATAGGGAGAGGAACGACATAGTGACATGTGGACTCAGACAGAGAGGGGGGGTGCTATCCCCTCCCATTGATCTCAAACAAACACACTGACTCGGGAGCAAGCACGAACAGTGAAAGGGGAGGATTTCATCCCCCTTCAGTTAAGAAACACCCAGCTGCGAGGGGAAGAAACGCCCGTGGATTTGAAGAGCTGAGAAACTGAAAGTACAAGGAAACAACATGAACTGATGAAGCGATAAATCCCCTTCAAGTTCATCTACAGGCAACTGTTTCAGGGTTTTTGCCCCTCACCAGTGCAGGCTAGAACTTACTGTTGGCTGGGTGAGAGGAGGTGAGAGTGGCTTAGAGGGGGGAATATCTCTCCTTGGGGAGAGCCACCAATAAATTGGTTGGTGTGAGGATTTACTTGCCTTTCAGACCACACTGACTGTTTTTGCATTGGATGTAGTTTTCATTCTGCCTTTTCTGTAATGGGAGCTTACTCTCTCTGCATTGACTTCCAGGTGAGCCTGTAACATGATACTCTTTTGGCCTCTGTTAGATATCCTTTGACACATGCACAGGATGGTTTCCAGGGCATACGCCAAACAGAAACTGCAACTTTACATATTTTTGCAACCCCCTGATAGGACAGTCACTGTAATATTAACCTATGCCCAACAACTAACATACATCGACGCTGTGATCTTGGGCAGAGAGTTAGCTGTTAATTATAACTGACAACTGCCATCAGCGATTACAATGTGAGGTAACCAGCAGATAACTCTGATACCGGCCATTTGCTAATTAGATGCCACAATTAGTCCAACCATGGCACCTAGACCATGAGACTGGGGTCCATTCTGTATCTCTAATAGGACCCTTAAGATATGATTGTGAGGTGTCGAGCAGATGGCAGGCACAGGCCAAATGAAGGCCTCCAGGTCTCTCTGCCAGAGGGAGCTTATAATCGGTTATCTTGGAATGTATACTACACTGCAATATACATTGGTATTGCAAATCAGTGTACAAATGATTCAGCAAGTCCCCATCATGCCTCTTATGGAGACTAAAACTTAACGTTAAAAAAATGAAATAATATTAAAAATAAAAAAACTTTTCCCATTTATCATATAAAATGGGATATGTCTGTCCTGAACTTGCTGCACCCAGAGTTGTGCTGGGAAACAAATTAAAAGTGTTGTCTGTGTTGAGATGTATCTTTAATACAGCTATAATCTGAAAAGGTAAAACAATCCATTGAACTACAGCCATTTAAAGGGATTTTCTCATCCCAATGATCAGCTTTTAACATGTTGGAAAAATAAATAATGACTATTACCAAATATATTGTTGTTTTGATTTTGCTTTGGACAGGAGATAAAGAAGATTTTATCTCCTCTTAGAGTACACAAGTTTTTCTTGGTTACCGACCACATCTCTCCCCTCTGTCTCTTATCTGATTGCTCCACAAGCTGCCGTTTGACTATGGTGAGTCACTCCCTGCAGTCTTATCTCTAGCAGCGGAATTTGCCTACCTAACTCAATGACAAGCTTTTATCTTTCAGAGCTCTGCAGAAATGTATACTACATTTTATAAGTATCCTACAGTCATGTAACTGTAGCAGGAATAGCTAACAACAACATAGCTGATATAAAAATCACTGCTATAGAAACACCCACAGCCTGACCAGGAAGTGTGAGTCTAAAGCTGCCTGTCGCTCTGTAAAACTGCATGGTGAGAAAACCCCTTTAAAGATTTAAAGATCAGGCAAAGAAAGGAGGTTGGAGGGGAGCTTGTGCGGTCTCTAAAATGTGGATTATGTGTTAAGTATATATGCTAAGGATTATTGGTGAACAGGGAGAAGTAGCAAGAGATGACCACAGACTGCCCAAGCAATGGCTATCAACTAAAATGTGGGGATTGAGTTGTTGGGTGGGAGTGGGAAGGGGTTACATTTTAATATTCCTGCTTTGTGCACTTACCTGTACCTACTGTATAAGAAGCTTCATACAGTTTATAGTTCCTATGGACAGCTAAAGAAGTTTTATGCTACATTTGCTGCATTTTTTGTTGTGTTTTATTGATATTTTAAGGGATTTTTTCTGTTTCATCAAATTTTTTTTTTTTTACATTTCTTTACATTTATTATGAGTTTTATACACCCTTTCTGTCTTTCTTGGTGAGGAGGCATGGTTTAGTTGCAAAGGGGGAGTGGCTTAATGGAATGGGATTGAAATAGAACACTATATGCCAAAATATCACAAAATATTGGTATAAAGAAAGCCAGCCAATAAGTGGTATAAAGTTAGACATGTGTCTTGTAAAATAGAGTGAAATAATTGGTGCATCCTTGGGCTGCAAGTTTAAGGCTATGTTCACACGGCAGTAATTGCAGAACGTATGGGGGTGGAGAGGGTGGGCCGGCGGGCTGCATAGACATGCATTATTCTCGGCGCGTATACGCTGTGAATAATTGATATGTCACTTCTCTCCCCGCTCACCGTATTGTGCGAGCGGGGAGAGGAGACATAATCCATAGTTCTCTATGAGAACTGTGGATTACCGTAATGACTGGGACGTATCTAGGGAGATACGTCCCATTTTAAGCTGTGTGAACATAGCCTTAGACCAGAATTAGTAAACGTGTTTTTAGATTTTGTCTAAAGTTATTCCTTCTTCTATTTCAACTACTTTTATTCTAAAATGAACCTCTATACAGATTTGCTCAGCCTTCATTTCTACTATGTCTTACAAACAATGACATTATTACAATATCCACTGCATTGTCGATTACACATTGATAGCATAGGACACATCCACTCTCCACTAGCAGGATGAATATGTCTCTCTAAAATTTATTGCACTATTTACATACACTGCATATTTATTTATAAATGTATATAATTTTATAGATAGATTTTCTAATAAAAGAAACACACAAGATATTAGCACACAAGATAACTAGACATTTTGGTTTTCCATTTGACTTTACATCCTATAACAGGTATCAAAATCTAATTGTTATTTCTTGTGCATTTTATCACAATGTAAATTCATTACTATTAGTTTACACAGTTTATGATCATTCGGTCTTTAAACCACTTTTATTATTTCATCGTCAGTCACCCAAAAGCAAGTCCAGCAAACTAGGCATCATTGTCATCACTGTAGTTGAGGAGTAAAACATGTACAAAATAAGCAATTCAAGGCTGTACTCGTTCAAGATGCAACCCTACCCATATATGTGATCAATACTACACACAGGGTGTCATGTGTAAATGTGGAGGTAGTATAACTATAGTGACCAATCAGGGCCAGGACTTCATTTTATTAGAAAGAATAGAAAGTTAAAGCAGTAATCTGGTGGTTCGAAATATTGCTGCCATTTTGTCCAGTGAATGTAAGGATTAGATGTAGTAGTAGTGAAGCACAGTACCATAATACTACTATGACACAAAATCCACTGCAAAAACACAAGTTCCTGCAATGCCTTTAGCGCGGGAAAATATTGTAAAGGAACGGTCGAGGATCAGAAAAAAGTATCTTTTTGTTCCAGAAACAATGCCCAAAAAGGACTCGCTTTCTGAAAACAAGACATCATTTGTATTACGTAAAATACAGCAGTGCCTGCAAAGCAGCAAAATGCTAAGGCTACGTTCAACTGTGACACTGGTTTTGGCGCTGAGATTTTCTGCGCCTAAAACAGCATAAAAAAAGCCTCCAAAGTACTCGCAGTTCATTTTCATTGATTCCTATGTATGAACAGCATTATAGTTCACACACAACATGGTGTTCCTGTGTGTTTTATGTGCTTTTTTGGACACTGTTTTGGGCAATGAAAAAGAAGTGTCATGACAATTCTTGAAGCGTTTTCAATGCTGGAAATCCCTAAAGGAATCAATAGAGAGCTTTACAACTCTTAGTGCGGTTTTAGACACGGTTTTTGCCATGGTTGTCGGTGTGTTTTCTGCCCTGGCTATTAATTTGTATGGGTGCTTCAGAGAGAAAACAATATTGGAAAACCTCATCAAAAACCTTGTCTAAAACCTCATTTAAACCTGATCAAATCCTCGTCAAAACCTCTTCTGAAAAGTGCTGCATTGAGATGCTTATCAGATGAGGTTCTGACACTGATTTGGGCACTAAAAATTCAGCTGTGTGAACTTACTCTAAAGGTTTTATGCATCAAAATGTGTCAATGTGCCAGTCAGTTCACTGCTTTCATTTTAAAACCTACTTTAGACAAATGAAAAGTGAATTTTGATTATCTGATAAGAAATCACTGGCAATTGCCACTGTTTTTCCATGAACAGTGTTATGCGCAGTTTGGGTCGATGCCAAATTAGACTTGAATCTAAGCGATTCAATTAAGAAAGGCAAATTTTGTAGAAAATCGGCCAAACATCAACACTTACCCTGACCTTAAATCAAGTTTAGGATAAAGCTTATTGATTTTAAAGGATTAATTTACCTTTCAGTGTCACTCAATGAGCTGAATCTGTCCAGGTCTCACATCGCTCCAGCAACAGTGTCACTTCTCATTTCATGTCCGACATCACTTCCAGATTCCCTAGGATGCCCCTATGTTTTGGGAACGGGAATAATGTTGAATGTGATGCATGACATCCAATTTCACATCGAATGTCCCTTCTGCTTCCCTGGACTAAGGGGTAGCCTTGGGAAACCAAAAGTAATGTGGGACAGTCACACCTGAAGTGGCGCCAAGATGGGAGCAATGAGAGGACTAAATGGTAAGTTAACCCCTAAAGTACCCTAAAAACCCTTAATGCTAGTTTTACGGTTAGCGTTAGGGATAGCGTTAGATATAGGCATAGGGTTAGAGAAAAATATTCAGGTTTGGTACATCCCAAACCCAATTTTGTTTGGTAGTTCAGGTAAACCAGTGTCAAATTGAACAGGGCCATATTAAAGTGACACTATACAATGTACAATTGATAAGATTGATTGGTTGCTGTGGAAAAACACTCAGGCATATGCCTTTTTGTTGCTGTTTGTTGCTGGTTCTATACAGGCGTACAATCAAATTTGGCACAATGTGCGCCTGATGACACATTTTAATGCACTAAAGTTTGATGTGGAACTGCCATACAAAGATTGGCGCATTACACTCTATGGCCATACAAAGATTGGCGCATTACACTCTATGGCCATACAAAGATTGGCGCATTACACTCTATGGCCATACAAAGATTGGCGCATTACACTCTATGGCCATACAAAGATTGGCGCATTACACTCTATGCCCATACAAAGTTTGGCCCATTAAACTGTATGTAACGCGCCAAACATTTTCATACATACTGTTGTATTCTACACTCCTCTATATCCACTTAAAACTGGGGTGTTGGCACAAAGTAAAAAAAAAAAAAGGCGCATTCGAATTCATACATGTCGCCCTCAATTTTTTTTTATCTGTACTAGAAATTACAATGGTTGAAATGTATGGAAAATTGAGCAAAGGAAAGTAAAAAAAATGAATTATAAATAAAAGATCAGACTCCTGCTTTCATTTACTAATAGCCTGTGAGAGCTGGAATCAGGTAGGTTACTAATGGCGACACCTCATTCTTTTGTCTGCACAGTGATAAATCTACCACATGAGATTATTTAACAGAACCATCTCAGAGACAAAGTAGACTTAAAGGGGTTGTATCACTACAAAGATGAGCTTTAAACATGTAGAGAACACTAAATGAAGATGTTTTCCAAATATATTGCTTTGTTAATTTTTTTTTGTTGAGGAACTACAAGTGATTTTATCACCTTCTGAGGGCTTTCTAGTTTCCCGAGTGACCGACCTGTGTACTTCTCCACACCCTGCTCTTGTTCTATCTGATAGCAGGGAGTGACGTCATCACACAGGTGTGTACCACAGAACTCTGGACAGTGAGAACTTGTTTGTTATCTGATCTTTCAGACAAAAGACCTTAATTATGACTGTTTACTTTTACTCAGAAGCTTCCCTGGTCTGAATACACTGAGCAGAGGTCTGAATACACTGAGCTCATATGCTAATTACAGACAGCTTGACCAGGAAATGACAGAGCAAAGCAGCATTATTTCATTCATGCATCCTATGAATCTTTGAGATGAGACAACCCTTTTAATGAGAGCAGCCAATGAGGCTTTTATTTTATCTGTATTAGAGGAATGGAGCATGGATTCTGACTGATTATTAGAAGAAGATCAATGTCACTTTTCCTCTGAAAATGTTCTCACAAATCAGGATAGTCGAGTAAATTACAATTCTGGAGTAAATGAAGTATGATAGAGAATCATAGCTGCCATATACCCCCACTACACTTGGAATTCTTTATTTTGTGGGAATACTTAGCTTGCATGCATCTGAGATATAAATGACTCTTAAACCTAAGTCACATCAAATTATCAGCCTCCATCAGTGATATCCAACAGGAAATTGTTATCCTGATGGATTCCGGGCCATAGGAATCTATGGGTCAAACATAGTATGAACTGGATTACATTTGCTCTAATTCTCAAACGTATACACTTTATCTGCTGCATACAGAAGCATGGTGGACAACTGCTACCACTGATGGAGGCAAAAAATGTAATGTGAACGGGTCTTACACATTGGTGATAATAAGCAAACAGATTGCCATACTCTTTCCAGCAGTAGATAAATAGGCATAATTGTTTTTATCAGCCACAAAATAGCTACTTCAGTTCACAATGATAATTTGGGTCTTAGGGGTTCTTTGCTATGGACAATCTCTATTAGAAGTATTTTTGACATTAAGTTAATCTATAAGAGTCTCCCTGCTTGGGCCATCAGCAATCAGCTGTGATTTGTGCGGAAGCCTGGCATTAAGTATTGAAATCCCCTGCAGGACCACTAGATGGGAAATTAAACATTACACACTGCCCATTGCCATCAATGACTTGCCTGTGTAATGCAGAACGAGTCCTCCAAAATGTAAGAGACACTTTTCCAAACTGATCTCCAGCCACAAGATAAGAATCCTGAGCAGGTCACTCTCTCCCCCTAATAATATTCTAATAACTTAAAGGAAAATTAGCTTTCTAAACTGGGCATTCCCTTTAAAGGGAATGTGTCATCAAAAATGACTTCTTGTTTAACTCACATTTTTATGTTCAACACATTTTTTAAGAATTTTTGGTTATATATTTTTTTTAAATTTCCATATCACTTTCAATATTTTTTTAATAATTCTTAAGTCCTGCAGTTTTCACTTTGGCCACTAGGCCTTATAATAGTCTGACACTTCCTGTTTTGTACAGAAATATTCTCAGTAGTCTGCTCATTATCAGCACCAAGAGGGTCAAACTGAATTTACACCAGTGTGAATAGATAACACAGGATCCACCAGTCACAAGAGGAGATAGTCACAGCTCCCCTTCTCCTCCCTGCACAGTGACTTCTTCCCAGGTCACACAGCATGACTAGAAAACTCTCCTATAAAAGTGAATGGGACTGAGTCAGTCTTAAGTCTCCTATGTGCATCACGCCACTGTAAACCATCTCTCTGACTGCTGTTAAAGCAGTGCAAACAAGGCCTAGTGGCCAAAGTGAAAACTGCAAGACTTAAGAATTATTTAAAAAAATTGAAAGTGATATGAAAAATTTTAAAAAAACAAAAGTTCCTAAAAAAAATTTTAACATAAAAATAGGACTTAAACAATGACTAATTTTTTGATAACACATTCCCTTTAAGGCTGTCGCTAAGGCCATGAGATTTGTCTATAATGCTGTGACAGATCCATCATTAGGTACATGCAAATGGTGACTAACAAACACTAATGATTGAATAGAACTTTATAGCAAGCAGCAAAGGCAAAAGCGGAGGTGTCGACACAAAGCAATCAACTCATAACTCTAGTGTTCTATTAATTATAAAAATTAAACATGGGATCTTTTGGTTGTTACAAGCAACACCTCTCCTTTATGCCTGCACCTAGCTCACTGCAGTTGTTGGTCATGTAGGCTTATCTACTCCTCCTGACTATTGCCAAGAGTCATAATTGTAACAGATTCACTTATCAAAAATTGCAGTGTTTCTTGGAGTCACAGCTGAATAACTAGTGGTTGAGTATTCCTCAATCACTACAGGATCAATTCTAGAATTTTTTTTACAAATCCCTTCGATATATAATATTCTATGTAATGATTCTTACAAGTAGTGAAAAACAATATTATAGTGAAGAGTTTATAATGTTGATATTCTGATGTAAGATTTTTCTGCTATGTTGGAAAGGACACATGAGTGAGGGTCAGTGAACTGGGACCAGGGTCAGGATGAAGGGTAGACAGCATTTGGCAACCGCCAAGGGTGCCTATGGCTGTAGGTGAATAAGGGTGTGCAAAGATGTATGATGCAGGCTCAGCTCTACATACAGATGAGACTTTATCTTTAGTGCCTGGGAGCAGAGATAGCTCCCATTTAGGCCGATTAAATGCTAATATGCTTTGGTAATGTGACCGTGGCACCTTAGCAATTATACAGGAGGGTGCTCCCTCACATCTGCCAATCAGCTCCCCCACGACACAATTGCGAGTTGCTGACCAGCATTCATGGCAGCCGAGAGCCTAATGAAGGACCTCAGATCCACCATTTTACTGGACCTATTAATCCTGCTAGACCAAAAATTAGAAATAAAAAAATGCAAAACATGTAAACAAAAATATTAAACGTTTAAAACACCTTTCCCCATTTTATAAAAAATAAAAGAAAAACAAGGAAAATAATCATCATTTTTAACACAATGTTCCTGTTAAAGTCCAATTTTATGCTATTTAACCTTATATAAACAAAATACCCAGTGCTAAAATTGTCGGGGTTTTTTTGGGGGTCACATTGCCTCCCCAAAAATTGCAATAAAAACTGATCAAAAAGTCATAGGTATCCGAAAATGTTACCAATAGAATCCAAATAGAATATAATCCAAACCTCAGTCTCCACAGGTCTGGAGATGGAAAAATAAAAAAGTTATTGGTCTCAGAAAATTTTGCTGCAAAGCAAATTAAGAAATAAAAACCAAAACCAAAACATTGAAACTGTGATGATCCGTAGAACAAAGATAACTTTATTTATACTGCACGTCCAAATAAATTGTGTTCTTTTACCCCCCCCCCCCCCTCATTTCATCTAGCTGAATGCGCCGTGCCTCAGATCAGGAACAAGGAATTTAAATGGTTCCTGGGGATGAGGGGTTGAGTATGGGAATTTGTGGGGAGGGTGGTGCCATTTGCTCTAGGTGCATAGTGTGCTAAAATGCCTTGTCCCAGACTGGAACCACTACAGAAATGTAGCATAAATGTGTCTCAGTGCAGATTTAAGATGGACACTGCATGTCCCCAACTCTCTAGTGAAATTAACTAGGGTAAAGCCTCATGTCCACTGCCATGTTGTCAGGATCTACATTTGATGTATGTACAATATGGCACCCATAGACTTCTATGGACACACAAGGGATAATGTGTGCCTCATATTTTATGTACAGTCAGAAAGAATAATTTTCTTGTGGATTATTAGGAAACATATGAGAAAAAAAATTGTGATGTGTTTCCGTACATGACTATTCTCTCACAGAAGGAGGCATCATACAGCACACATATTAGTCCCCATTGACATTATATTTTTGCCCCTCATTCATGGTAACCATTAGGATACCATGAGAAACATATTGTAATGAATACCAAGAAAGGGGCATAGAGTTGTACAAGGCAAGTGTAATTCTGACTACATGCACCTCATATGTATAATTTCTAAAGGTATCCCAAAGGATACCACAAATGGGGAGCACAAACGTTATGTGAATTGGGCCTTACATGGGAAACTATGCTGGACAGGGTCTACATTTATAGCAATGCCATATGAATGGATTCTTTCTAAAAAAAACTTTTTTTGTAGGTTTTCTTAGCTCCTACTAGAACCCTCACCTATGTTACCCTTATGCAAGCAACATATTAAAAAAAGATCTGTTGGTTAGTAATCTTCTTAGTTCTACTGTGGACTTTTGAGTTGATCGGCTGGATTGCTGTAGGCTCCATCAGGTTATCTCTGAGATCGGTTATTTTCTATCAGCCAGATAATTATTTTTTGCTTTTTGGTAGGGATTTTTTTAAGGGAAAAAAAGTGATATTTTATGTTAACACTGTTTACCAGGGGGTAAATCACACAATGGTACCTTCTAAGGTCATTGTTTAATTTTAATATCATATTTAAAAGGCATTCTCTGACTTTAGGAACAACCCTTAAGCTGCCACCTAAGAAAAAATAACCTTTTAGTTTTTCCTTTGATTGCCACTGAAGCTTTCCATTGACCTGGAAGGTGACATATATTCATATTCATGTGATTTCATGATGATGCCATCAGACATTGCAACACTATTGAGAATACGTATTTATTTTCTATGGAGATGGCTTTATCTGATTTACTCATTGCTGGAAAATCACTTAAAGTTAAATGTATATTTTCAGTCTACTAATTCAGTGAAGACCAGTGCCTCATGAATATTAATAGGGTCCCATGGTTATTAGTCAGGAAGTATTTTAGTAATGCATTTGCTTCCCAATGAAATCGTAGGATGCCATTTTATCAATTTTGACAATAGCAATAGGCTGGTTTTATATGAGTTTGTTCTCATATTAATATTATGACCACAAATCCCATATTGATCTCTAGATCAATAGCCTGAAATAACAGTATCATAGGTTACTAGGTTCTTAGATAGTTTCGGTCAAATCTCTGTGGTCCAGCGGAGATTTACAGCCATAATATTACTTAAAGAGAACCTGTCACATTGAACATGGTATCTCATTTGCCGGTAGATTGATATATAATTCTGTTTGGAATATTTCAGTAGAATTTGTATTTTATACATTTAAATCCCTGCTTATTCTGGGATAAGGAGTCCAGTCTTATCAGTGATTGACAGCTCTCCCTGTATAAACATGAATACAAGGCAGACTGTCAGTCACTGATAACTCCGCCCACTGGACTCCTTAACCCAGAATAAGCAGGGATTTAAATATATAATATACAAGTTTTACTGAATCTTTACCCTAAGAACAACATATCGATCTGTTCAGCTCTTACTGCCATATAACATGCTGCCTGCAGATCAGATAGCAGGTTCAACGTATTCAAATTAATAAAATGCATACATGACAATCCTTAAAATAATGTTTTCTCTATTTACCACAGCAACATTCCAGTAATAATGCTAGGTAACGTCTGGAAATTCCTGCAGGTTCTTACTGAGTGCTATATTTATGCTAATCCCTAATTCATTCTTTAAAGCAGGCCAAAGGTGGAGTTTCCTTTTAAATATGGCATAACTCCTAATATTGTAATTTCCTTAATCCTTACATCCACATTTAGGTATGCAAAATGGAGCTGCCCTGTGGAAAATCTGGATAGTTGGTAGGTCTGTTAACACTGAGTATTGCAAACTCAAACTACTATTGAGAATAAGAACAAAAATGACAACCGATTCCCAAACATCTATAAACGATTTCACATCACACAGGATAATGAAGACAAATAAAAAGAATTCATAGCAAAGAAGATCAAACAAATATTGTGCAATATCAATACATGTAGGTTTCATTACATCCCTTTTTCCTCCATTTCAGAAATTATTTACATAAATCTATAATAGTTTAAATTATAATATTGATTCATAAATTAAGTGAACAAAACCCATAATAACAATTAAAAACCATAAGAAAAACAAAAAGCAATCAGTGAAAATGGATACAAATATCAGTCTGGTTAGATCCAGTGATGCTCATTTTGAGTTAAAGCAGCTGTATTTTTTATTACATGCAACCTGAAGAAGAGTAAAACCACTACTGTTTATATTCTATTAGAAACAGGTTGTAAAGTTTATTATAAAAAAAAGTAAAAAAAAATGAATAAATAAAAAAAATTATATATATATATATATATATTATAATATATATATATATATATATATTATATATATATATATATATATATATATATATATATATATCAATCATGATCTGGAGTACCTTTAACAGCAAGCAAGTGTGCTATTGCTAAATATGTGATATATTACAATTAAGAAAATTAACAGGATCTGGAAAAAGTGGGACCCCCCCCCCATTCTATTACTATCTACACAGCTGGCACCCTAATAATGTACTATGTAATCAGACTTTTTTTTAGTATATATATTTAACCCTATAAAGACCAGGTACATTTTGAGAACAGAATTTTTTTTTATCAATGTATTCCAAGAGATATAGGGTTTTATTTTTCCATTGATAATAGCTTGTTTTTTTGGTGAGAATGGTTGTAGTTTTTATTGGCACTATTTATCATACAAATAATTCATTAGCTTTAATTATTTTCTTTTCAGGGGATGGGAAAAAAGAAGTTCCACCCTTGTTTTTTGAAATTCTTTGAAGTATAAGTAAAATGTTACCTTTATGACATGAGTTGGTGTAATTTTGGTGATATTAAAAAGAAGCATGTTTAAGTAAAAAACATTTTGTATGTCTCTACATTCTATGTCATTACATTAACACATTTTCCTATTGATGTAGCCATACCAAAGGCTTATTTTTTGAAGAAAGATTTTTGAACTATTTTGGGGTACACATAATATTTTTTACCCTATTTGGCCCACAAAAAAATTACAATGTTGCCATGGGTGTTTTTTTTTAAATGAAATATGTTTTAAACAATTAATTCTCTTTTTGTATAGTATGTAGTCAAATATTATGAATTTTCTTGTTGTTTTGGGAGGGCTTTTTAATTTATTGAACTTTTTTAAATTTAGTTTCATTTTTTTTAGGTCCTTTTGTGGACTAGAAACTGTGCTCCCTTGAACACTTAACTAAAGGTTTGTAATATTTACTATTTCAAAGCATTATTGCCTGTCAGTGTAGCACTGTAATGAAACTGATCTGCGCTCTATGGGCCACATGTATGAAAACTGTCTAGGTCTAAAACTCAATCAGGGCGCCCCTTTCATTTTTCCAGAGCACTATATGAAATGAAACGGGCGCTCTGATTGGTTGCTATGGGCAACAAAGAGAGTTTTAGACCTAGACAGTTTTCATATATGTAGTCCTTTGTGTGTGTGTTGAATTGACTCCTCAGATGCCATGGTCACTGTTGACTGCCACATATAATGGGTTAACCAACCCAGTTAGAAACACACTCCCCACACACAGCATTGGAAAGTGGGTGGGGTAAGAGACGAAAAACTATTGAACTTCTGCCCCGGTAGAATGAGCAGACACCTATTCACACCATAATGCAAAGTGGTACTTTCTGTTAGGATGGGAATAGGCAGCCATATGACAGGAAGCATTTAACTTTATAGAGAATGTTTAGAAATTTGTAAATGGCATATACATATCCTACCAAAACAAAAGGCAAAACGGTAGCAATTAGATATATTTTTGCCCTTTAAAAATAATCTGTCACTTAGCTTATGCTGTGTCTGCTTAGGACAATGACAATATAAACTACAGACATGTTGTTTCCAGAGTCCATTCAGAAAAAATCATCAATAGCACTCCAAAGATTTTTCAATGCTCAATTCTTTATTATATTCGTATATACAGTGTCCAGGCTCCGTTTTGGAAACTTATTTTTCGTGACACAATTATTGACGTTTCGGTCATGATGACCTTATTCATATATGTCACAATGGATCAGGCAAGAAAAGATGCATGTATGGTCACAGCCAAGTAGTGAAAGGGTGGCTCTTTGGAGTGCTGTTGATGATTTTTCTGATATTGATCAATTGGCACCCGCTTAGTCCTATGCTACACTAGAGTGCTGCTTACATAGAAGCATGTTTTTTCCAGCGGTGTGTCCTTTACTCAGTAAAATACGGTAGTTTCAGATAATTAACTTCTAGCAGCTTGCAGCCTGCTCTGCCAGAGATGAGTCCAATTAATTCACGAGTGCCGACAGCCCCTTCCACCCTCCAATAGCGCTGCCTACCAGACACTTATTGACTGCTTTCTACCTATTCACAGTAATAGGTAGAATCAGCATTGGGTGGGCAGAGCTATTTATGGGTGGGTGTTACTAATAAATTAGGTGGACTTACCTCTGGCAGAGCAGGCTACAAGCTGCCAGATTTGAGTAGCAAATGCTCTAAAACTACTGTATTTGACAGATTAAAGGGACACAATGCAGGGATCCAGTATATCTGTAACTAGCTTGTGCTAGTCTCAGCAAGGGTACCCATTTGACATATTTGACCCATTAAAGTCTACGGTACATCACTGTTTAAATCATGAAGTGCCAACAGTGCACCACAGATGTGGTATAAACTTAGCCTTAACTGTGTTACAGGAAATTCACATGTAAAAAAATGACTGAAAATATAAAAAAATAAATTGTCATAATGACCCTTCTTCTTAAAGCTTCAACTGTAACTACCACAGAAAATCAGCCTACGCATTTATTACTGTTGCAATAATCTATTACTGTACTAATTAAATATTAACTTTTCAACTGCATCCATAAAAAAAATCTATAAAATGTAGGCCACATGCTATTCATTTTTAGATTGTTTATTTTTGTTTTATTTTTTCGTCTTATTGAACCATAGCAGTATCTAGTATAAAAAATTCCTTATGTTCTATATAAATATTAAAGGGGTTTTACAGTTTATTTCAAAATACGTAATAAGGTACTGCTGCCCAACAACAGAAGAAAACATACTTACCTTCCTACTCACTTCCGTTCCAGCACTGGTTCTCACCTGTCTTCGGCTGAACAGGACATCACCATTGCAGCTGCTAATTGGCTGCAGAGGTCACGAGCCACTCCCTTACATAACCATTTGGTGGTGAACAGCTCCGGATGGTGATGTAAGCAGAGGCACCTGACCACAGCAGCCAGTCAGACCTGATCAGAAGGAGGCAGAAAGTAAACAGAAGAGCGGTGAGAGCCAGCGCTGGAATGGAGGTGAGGAGGAAGGTGGGTATAGGCTTTTTTTTTCTATTTTATTGGGCACCAGTAGCTTAATATTTAATTTTTAGATAAACGGGATTACCCCTTTAAGTTCTACACATTAAGGGACAATGTTAAAATAATTTATGTGCTTAAAATTCCCATAAATAGCTGTCCTGAATATCACAAAAGCTGATTACATTGTAAAACATCTATTCAAGTCTTAGGCTGCATGCACATGAGTCTATATTAAAGGGCTGTATGTATGCCATCATATTATGACTCAGGACCGCACTGTATTACAGAGGTATTCCTTGCTATGAGCAATGCTTTTAGGGGGAATACCTCCATTATAAATAATCTAATAGAACAGGCCACAATTTTTAGACAATCAGAGGAATAAGGAGACACAGTAAGACATAGTTGGCAACATAATCCCAGGACATTTAAACCCTCTTCTGGGACTGCACTCAAAATGGCCATAAATACCCACAATGTGCCCATCTATGGTCGACCCTTTTCTTAGGTCACAAGTTTTCAATAGACTTTTATTGGTGGGATACTGATATTTTTGTGGTTTGCCATACACTGTAAGAATATTTACATATATTATTCAGAATCTCTATGGCAATTGTAAATTCTATATGGATTATATTCTTCAACATTTTTCACACTATTCAGACAGTGAATGAAGAACACCTGCAGGGGGCCTGGGCAGTCCTGATCACTACTAATGAGATAATTGGCTTAAAAATACTCAACAGTTCACCTACTGCCCTTAAAAATGTGTAACATGTAGAAAAAAAAACAGGAGGTAACATACTTTTCGGCAAAGCCAGTTTTGTGACTGTAGATTGACTTTACATTATATATTTTATGGGAATATTTTATTTTGGTCTTATTTATAATGGTATAAACCCTTTCATTTTTTGTTGGTTTCTACCATGGAAATATACGGATATACTTACAAAAAGAAAGGCCTCCAGATCATGTGTAATTAAAGTATGTTTTCTATAATTTAGCGGACATCTCAATGGTATTTCTAATACTGCTGCTTTAACGCGTAGCTCTCAAAATGCAAAAAGATGTTAACACATTTGTGGAAACAATAACGAATGGCGCCAGGCAGACAAATCTAGGAGTGAATTTAGATGTATAACTTCATTGATTTCTAGTGGTTATAGCCTGTATCAATGTTATGCAACCCATGGAGTGGAATGACATCTCAAAATTAAAATTGCTACAGGCAGTCATTGGGATGAGGTACCACCTATTCCCTCTCCCTTTCTTCCTCTGTTCTTGGATTGGTGAAGCTGTGGCTGCTGCATAACAGTAAACCGGCAAAGCTAAGAAGGGCCCAGTTGTGATACTAAGTAAAGTTCGGGAACATTAGCTAACTGGTTCCTGAAGTTTGTCCTATGTGATATGTTTCAATATGAGGTGATTGACAGAGAACAGCTTAGCTTACTGACTTAAAATAATGGATGTGTACCAAACAAAGCAGCATTCTTAGATGGTGTTATTGGTGGAAGATAAATGAGAGACTAGTTCCGCAACCAGTAGTCAAGGTAAACCAAAATGCACCGCCACGAAATACCAGTAATATGATCAGTGATTTCAATATTTGGTGCAAATACTGATAAATGTAATAACCATAAGTAATAAAATACCATAGTCTATCAAGTGATGTAAAAAGCCAATGGGGGAAAAAACTAAAGCTAATGGACATACAAAAGAGTGTAGTTCCCCATACCACCCAATCCAATGTCAAGAACTAAAGACAAGCTCAAAAATAAAACTAGTAGTTTGATTGGTTCCAATGAACACCTCCTCAATTTTTACTTCTAAATCTCACTTTTCAGCTCTGCAGCAAACTACCGAGAAATCAATCCATCACATTTAAAAGACAAAAGGCCACATGTATGAAACTGTTTAGGTCTAAAACTCACTCTTTTGCCCATAGGTTACTAAACAGGTTCATATATGTGGCCCAAAGTTCTCCTTTAGCTCTTGCACATTTTTTTTCACCCTATTTAAGACCTCTGATCCTGTAGCTTAGTTTTACATTTAGATTACATTTCCCTTATTATTGAAACCTGACAAAGAAGATTATTTGAGATTTTTCCAGAAGGAGCCCCACTCTTGTCCACAAGCTACATATGGTATTACAGCTCAGGATGGAGGCCGTGGACAAGGATGGTGTTGAATTTGGGGAAAAAAATAAAAACTTTTTTTTCAATCCTAGAGAACCCAAAAAATGTCATATGTGTTTAGGGGCCTTACATTTCCTTACAAACCTTTTCTTTCTAAAGGAAGAACATTAATAAATATTCTAGAGTGCACAGTGACATATAGATTTGCTATATACAATAAAACATTCATTTTAGCTGGTTGGAAGGAATGATACAAGGGTTTTGGAAGAATATCATTGAATGGTGCTTTAAGTAAACCACATGGTTCTCGATCAATAAACTGTGTTTCAGTTGCTATATTATATATGCAGGACAATGCACCACAATGACATAGCTGTATATATGTATATATATTTTATATTTTTACAAAAATAAGCATTGCAGTGCGTATGTCCTCCACTAAAATCCCTGAATTAACGGCAGCTTTCATGACTTATAGAAACTATTTCTAGTATTCTTCAAATAATTTTCCTCTCTGTACATGCATAATAAATTAAATTTTTATACTACAAAAATGGCTGGTTTGTGAAAACTAGAATCGGTTTTTGGATGCATATTTTCTGCCTTGATTGATTCCATACTGTGAGGTCTTTTGCTTAAACTGTGAATACAATATGGCCACATCCAGTGTACACTTCAAAATCTTTTATGTTGTATCATCATCAAAAAGCATTTTGTGCAAAATATGCCTTTTTTTAAGAAACCAGTGTCCATAACTGAATTAGCAAATTATTTTTGACTTTTGTACATAGTAGCGGTTACCTACTATGAAGCTATGTATATAAAAATACTGTACCAGGCAGACTAGCTAGAGCAGATGGCAGATCTTCAGATGCCATCATGGGTTAAAAGAAGAACCATAAACAGTACTAAACAATTATCCTATTGCATTGACTTTCATTGTTCAATACTTCCCAGAACTAGAAACACAAAACAAAAGAGCAACCAGTGACTTTTCAAATGACTATGTCGCCGGCTGCAGTAATTACGAGAACAGATTGATACTGTCTCTACCGTTTTCTACTGTCTTAAGAAAAAAGATTTGTTCATTGTATAAAAAGTTCTTTTCCATGGTCTTTCTTTCGCGTAAAATGAGAACAAACTCCGTTTTCTTGAAAAGTTCATATGTCAGCCTGTGTCCTTGCTTCAGATGTGCACTGTTGTCTGCAGGGTTCATCGAAGGTGATTCCATCTGAAGATGGGAAAGGGTTTCAGCAATTTGATCCCTTAATTTTCCTTATGATGAATCCCTAGTAATGAATCATTTCCATTCTTCTGCAACATTTCAACAATCTTTACTCATAAATTACATTAAGTTTTTTCACCAAATAACTTAAATAGAAGAATTTGTAGCAGACATGATTGGGGCTGGCTCGGGGCCAGTTAGCAGCCTTGTATCTAAAACCCTGGTCACTGTTAAAAAGGGCAACTTTTGAACAAATTTTGGAATATTAGACAATAAAAAAAGCACAAAAAAGACTATAAGGAAAATGTCCCCATAGGACAGAAATGGGAAAAAGAGGAAGTAGTAAGTCCCCTGACCAGTGACCGGGACATAATTGACGACCTCCAAATGCATCACCAGTTTATGGCGAAGGTCGTGTAGTTGTATTGCACCACAAAGTAAGATGAAGTCTCTCCGATATGTCTGCATGGTAGATCAGATTCCTCCTCTGCACATAGGCAAGTTCACAAAGGTGAAAACATTGAATTCTGTAAGAATGGAGATACACAGAAAGATGCCATACAAAAATAGGCATATCACTCCTAGCTTCTTGTCCAGTTTCCACTTGTTCAGGTGAACACCACAGACCTTAAATAAAGATACAAAGTGTTAACATTTCTGTACAATACATTGATTTTAGTATCTAGCTTAAAAGGGGTAATATTCCTCAGACACCATGAAGGTCTGTGGAGAATTACAAGCCTCCAGTAAAATTTAAGTATATTCAAATAAGCTCAAAAGAGCTTAGACTCCAGAAGTATTAAGTATTGGATGTAGCATACATCAAGTTGCATCGTCTCACCAAGACTTGAGACAAGACTAGGTGACTACAGCCAAGCCATTTCCCATCTACAGACAGCTGTTTGGCCCTCTTAAAGAGAACCTGTCACATAGGTGATGCCCCCCTTGCTGAGGAACAGCACAAGCTAGTGTCAGGCATGCTGTTTCCAGTGCTGTGTCCCTTATTCTGTAAGACGCTGGAGTTTTCGAGTATTGAATGCTCAAATCTGCAATTTTCTGCTGAAAAGAGTCATGAAAGGAGTCCGTTTTTTTCATACCTGCCCATCTGAGGCTAGCCCCGCCCACCTCAACTGATAAACCTATTACTTTAAATAGGCAGAAACACGTAAATAACTGTCAAGTGGGTGGGGCTATTCTTTGATGGGCAGGGGCTAACATTAAATCCTCTAAAACTACAGCATCTTACAGAATAAGGGAAACGGGGCTGGAAACAGCATATCTGTCACTCGCTTGTGCTGTCCTCAACAAGGGGGGAGTAAATTATGTGACAGGTTCCCTTTAAGTGGAAAGCAGGGGCAAACACTCCCAAGCAGCTGTCGGTGGATAGGTACTAGGTTGGTCTTTTATATGGTCATGTAATGTAATTATTGTTTTCAATAGTTCAATAGTAATTATGCAATGCTCCATTTTGCCTATAGCAGGGGTGTCAAACTGCCGGCCCTCCAGCTGTTGGGAAACTACAACTCCCATCATGCCCACTGTTATAGATTATACAAATGCATGCTGGGAGTTGTAGTTTCCCAACAGCTGGAGGGCCTTCAGTTTGACACCTGTGGCCTATAGAGTCAATGTTGGAAAATAGAACACAAGATTCTCTCACTTATAACAGCTGTTTTCTGAGGACTGCAAAAAAGGAAAGCATTGTGATCAGCATATTGCTGGGTGAAACCGAACAGGATTGTTGAAAGCAGACAACCTATCTAAAAACAATTGACCCCTGGTTTTACATTAGTAGGATATGTGTCTTAATTTAAAGGGTTTTACTAACCCTGAGGTCTACTTTTCCACAGGCACAAGATATACCCAAAGGATATTTACTCAAGAAGTATTACTAAAAACTTATCATGATACCATCCCTAAAACTAAGTCTAAGAATTAAATGGGAGCCATGCAGAACATTACTACATACCGTAACAAACAAGGAAGCCAGGAGCAAAGCCACAGAATATATAAGTCCCCTACTATTAAGATGAATCTGTAATAGAAGAAAAGTAACTTATTATTACATATTAAAGCGCAAGATGTGATTAAATTATGTATTTTACATTCCTACTCGATGCATATATTTATTAATCTATCATACTGATGACACTATTACCTGGTCTCTTCTGTCTAAGCCTCTGGGACCAACTAACAGCACACATGGTGCTTGAGATAAAGATTCAAAGAACACCAAACAGAGAAATTCATGTGTCTGCTTCAGCCGCTTCAATTGCACATCACTGGATCAGTGTTCTTGACTTTTTTGGTTCATTATTAATCAAGCGCTACATTACTTGTAACAAGTCTGAATATTGTTTAAGGTCTCAGAAAGTCTCTATTCTTGTGTTTTTATTATTGCATGACATAAAAATCCTACGAGTGGGAAGTATTGGGTGTTGCAAATAGTGAAAGGCGAAATTTCAGCTCTGTGCACGATCAGATGAATATATAAAAATATATTTTATTGAAGAAATATAAAATAATATGGTTCAAAAAATCCAAATAAAACAGCATACAGGTATGGGTATGATATCGGTGCCCTAGATGAGCATAACAGGGTTCATAGCTGAAGCGTTTTAGGAAGATTAATGCCCTTACTTCTTGAGGCCATTAACTCTGTTATGCTCACCTAGGACACCAATATCATACCCATACCTGTATGCTGTGTCATTTGGCTTTTTTTTTTAACCATATCATTATATATATATATATATATATATATCAACCATATATATATATATCTTCAATAAAATTAATTTTAATTTATTCTTCTGATTGTGCATGGAGCTGGAATTTCAATTTTCACTATTTGCAACATATGAAGGACTTTCTTTGGCTTTACCTAATCCATGCTCTGGACGGCAGACTTGGAATCTGGAGGGGTGAGCAGACTCAATTGTTTGTACATTATTGGCAGTATTTGGTGCACTTCTACTTTGCTAAAAAATAGTCATTCCCACTCGGACCATTCTCTTCTAAAACCTCTTATTTAAAGACAACAGTTACGAGAATCACAGCATGCCAGTGAGTGTGATTCATGAAGTATATGCATAAGCTAAGCGTTGTCTCACTACATTGATTCATCTTAGCTCAGTCCTGTTTTCTTGATTTCACTTGTATTCAGGGGCGAGTTTACTGGCTTCTACTAGGCTGCAATAGAAGCCAGGTCTGTAGCTATAGCAACCAGTGCTGGCAGCCTATCAGGAGAGATCAAACAGGTCTGTAGCTATAGCGACCACAGGAGCTGATGCAGCCCATACAAGAGGGGATATCTCAGAATAGGTAGGACACTGTTAATGGACACATATTGCAATGTGACTTGTTTTTGGAAGATCTTTAACATAAAATGCAATCCTTGTAGTGAGACAACCCCTTTAATCAATAACTGTTAAGTATCCTGCCAATATTAATTCAATTAATATCACAGAGTTCTCACAACAAGAATACCGATTATTCCGTCTGTCAGTTTCTAGAACTTAAAATGTGATCTCCATCAGATGACATGAAATACATTTTCTTCGGCAAAACAAATAGAGAGGTAACATTGTGTTCTAGAGAATTAGCAAAACTGAGTCTAGAGGTCTCACAGAAGTATTTTCCATTGTATACAATGGGTCCCTAATGGAATGAGTCACTTTTTCCACATGGAGTTTATGCCAAAGTTTATTAGCATATCTTGCACCGTGTTTTGGGGTTTATTAAAAAATCCTTTTTTCTTATTATGTTGAAGATATTAGTGAGCATTATAATGATGTTTACCTCGTATAAACAGTGTATGAGTACGAATAATAATAATAACCTTTATTTGTATAGCGCCAACATATTCTGCAGCACTTTACAATTTGGGGGGTATAAGTACAGACAAAAAGACATACATTGCACAATGAAAAGCTGCTTATAGATGAGACACAAGGTGTGAGGGCCCTGCTCGCAAGAGCTTACAATCTATTAGGGTGTATGGGTAAGACGAAAGGGTGAGAAGTGTTAGGTTTACAATGGTCCAGCCATGTGACATAAATATGGGGTGGTTTATGTAGAATACGGATGGACCTGCCACACAGTACATCTATATACAGATAAGTGGCGAATTGTAAGAAGTGACAGAAATATATATGCTAGAAAGTGGGGAGTTAGCCATTAGGGATTCTGATAGGCCAGACTGAGAAGATGTATTCTCAGGGCACTCATAAAACTATGAGGGTAATGAATGTGCATGATCGCCCACGGTAGCATGTTCCAGAGAACTGGTGCAGCACGTGTGAAATCTATGAGACGGGTATGGGAGGTTCGGATGATTGAGGAATGCAATCTGATATCATCAGCATAACAGAGAGACCGGGTATAGTGATAGAGATGAGGGAGGAGATGTAGGAGGGTGCAGCACTGTGGAGAGCTTTATGGGTGAGTGTGATGAGTTTATATTGTATCCTGTACTGAATGGGCAACCAGTGCAGTGACTGACACAGGGTAGAGGCATCAGTATAGCGGCTGGAAAGAAAGACAAGCCTGGCTGCTGTATTCAGGTCAGATTGGAGAGGGGAGAATTTACTGAGAAGGAGACCGATAAGCAGGGAGCTGCAGTAGTCAAGACGAGAAAGAATAAGAGCAACAATGAGAGTTTGAGTTGTTTTCATAGTGAGAAAAGGACGGAATCAGGAGATGAGTAGTTATTTTCTATAACACACGGGAATAGTTAGGGTACAGTCATGTGGCAATAGTAAAAAGCTGATCGGTATTTTATAACAGAATCCAACGGCATTACAATCAGTTTTCGTTTTTGTTACCTTTTGGGGCCGAATTTGCGGTTGAATTTGGTGACATTGAACGGCACATTTTCCGGCAGAACAATGTGAATGTTTCAAGTTTTCTGCAAAGCTGCTGGTTTTGAAATCCGACCTCATTAAAATCTGTGCTGTGTAGACTACCGGTCGGATTTTCTGTTGAGGTCCATGAGTATGGTTTAAAGGGAATCTGTCGCCAATTTTTTTTTTCTATTTATTAAATCAAAACCCTGCTCCATATACTTTACCTCTCAGTCGTTTTTATTTCCTGATTGTGGAATTCTCTGTTAGGCCGTCTATATATGTTTGTGGGGAAGACATTCTTGCTTGGACTGCTTTAACAGCAGTCAGAGAGATACTTTACAGCAGTTTCATGCACATAACATTCTTAAGACAGATTCTGTCCCATAGACTTGTATAGGAGAGTTTTTACTGTGAAGGGAGGGGAGAGGGGGAGCTGTGACATCTCCTCTTGTGACTGGTGGATTCTGTGTTATCTGTACACATTGGTGTCTCTTTTCAGCTTGACCCTGCTTTTACTGCTAATGAGCACACTGCTGAAAAGCTCTCTAAACAGAACAGGAAGTGTCAGACTATTATTAGGCTTAGTGGCCAAAGTGAAAACTGCAGGACTTAAGAATTACTAAAAAAAATACTGAAAGTGATATGGAAAATAAAAAAAACATAACCAAAAATTCCTAAAAAATTTGTTTAATATAAAAATGTGAGTTAAACAATAAGTCACTTTTTGATGACACATTCGGTTTTCAAACTGATAACAAATCCAAAATCAGCCATAAAAACCGACTATAAATCATAGTCATGTAGACGGGCCCTTACTGTTAGTACATTAGACCATTGTTTATACTGGGTTCAATAGAGTGTAAATCACATTTTAACATTCAAGGGTTCTGTAACCTTAAATAATAAATCAAAAGCCCTCAAGTTGGATTGGTGTCTATTTTATATTCAGGACACATTTTAATAAGCAGATTACAGGGCTGTGGTGCTTGTCCTATCATTGTTTATACAGACATAACAGCCTATCCATATTGGCCGCAGTATCTTATATTGCACCTATTCCCATTCAGCACTTTCTAGTAAATTCAAGGATCAGCTTTACATGTGTTAACAATCAAGGGAAGTTGGACGCCTAATAATCAAACATGGTTTATCTTATAGGTCTTCAATGTTTAAGTCCCAGAGAAGCCATAAATATTGCATCCCAAATAATAAAAAGACATCTTTTCTTAATCTACACAGCTTCTTAATGGTTAATATACTTTATACTCCAGAGCTAATCTTCTAAATATGTGGAGTATAATTCTAAAGTCACATGTTTTTAGAGGGAATTTGTCTGGTGGTTTATGCTGCTCTATCTGAGAGAAGGATTTGATAGAGAGTAATAAGCCAAGGTTTATGATATATAGGTTCACAAGATTTCATGCTGAATATCTGGGTTAAAAGCAGATTCAATCTTAAAAGTGAAATTGAAAGTACTGCTGACCCTGCACACATACAGTGACTGACATTTTGCTCAGTATACACACTGAAACAGGGAAAGTTGTTACTGCAAGCAATCAGAGTCAACAGCCCTTCTACGGTCTCCTAAGGAGTTCGATCAGTATTGACTCTGCTTTTTACTTCAAATCATTTAAATCTATATAGCTTCTCTCTCTTTCACATCCTCCTCTCAGGCAGGATAGCATAAACCACCTGACAGGTTCCCTTTTCAATGTGATGTCTCATCATACTGTTTTACAGCGCTACAGTCAGCTGCAGACTCTCACTTCCTGGTCAGGCTGTGGGTTGTTCTATAACAGTGATTGACATATCAGCTCTGCTGTTACTAGCTGATCCTGTTACAGAGAAATGATTGCTGGGGATTTGCAAACTGTAGTGTACAAGGCTACAGAGCTCTAAAGAGTTAAAGCTTGTCAATAAGTAATGTAAATGTCTTTCAAGATAAGGAACAGAGTGGGGAGTAGCTCATCATCCCAACCACTGCTACAGCCTGTAAGAGCAGAGAGAGGTGGCAGGTAACTAGGGAAACATGTGCAATAGAAGGTGATAAGATCTGCTAACCCAGAAGAGAAGCTAAATTAGAATGGCAATGTATTTGGCAATAGTCTTTATTGACCTTTGCCTACATGTTTAAGGCTAATGAAATCAGAGTACCCCTTTAAGTCTCTGGTCGATAGGTAACACAAACTGTAGATTGTTTCCTTTTCTTCATGTCTGTCAATTTTTTGCATGCTACTCTTTTAGACAGGTCCTTATGTTTCCTGAGCCTAATTGTTTACAAGGCACAGGCATTGCTAGACTATGGTAGGATAGACCACGTGACAGACAACATGGAGCCTAGGAGCTAGTTATGAAAAATTTACCTTTATTACATTTTTTCTCATAATAATACCTTTTATTAAAAAGACCGGTCAAGTTACATGGAAGTCAAAATTTGTTACAACCAGTAGTGCTCAGAGGATGGACTCCAACTTAACCATTTTTATGGTAAGTTCTTATGGATTCCATGCTATGGAGGGCCCAGCCTGTGCACCTATGATAATGGTTAGACACAGCAAACAGTCTTGTTTTAGCAGTACACTCTGAGGTTTACCCCAACAAGTGAACAAGTAACTGGAAATAAACTGTATGACCAAATTATCTGTACCAAACTAAGCTTGACGGTGTATGTGTAAACGAATATACAATTATTCTGAACTACATTTTCAGGTTATCGCTTCGTAATTGCTTAGTATCTACATACTGAAATCTGTACCCATCCGTAGGCACTAAGGGACATGTATTGTACAGTGTCTATTTAATGAATAAGTGATAAAAGTATGATCTCCATGGGCACCACAGCTCCCATTGACTTCCACTGAGACCATGCTTGACAGCCACTCCATGCAAAGTCCTTCTAAGGCCTTGTTCACACGGCGGCTTTGGCCGTGGGTTTGGCCGCGGTTTCAATGGCCAAAACCTCGTCCTAACCTCGCGTCTCCGGAAATTAATAGGCAGGGGGAAAACCACGCCGCCAGCCGCGGCAACACCGCGTGGCCGCCGCGCTGAGGACTCGCTGTCAAGAATTGACAGGAGAGTTCTCAAACACGCGCGGCAAGGCCACGGCCCCAGAGCCGCGGCCAAACCCGCGGCGTGAATAGTAACGCGGTTTCCAATAGGAAACCATGTTACTAAACTGGGCGCGATTTGGACGAGGTTTTGGCCGCGGCAACCGTGCTGAAACCCGCAGCCAAATCCGCGCCCAAATCTGCCGTGTGAACATGCCCTTAGGGGCTTAGGACCTCATCCTGTGGATAGGTGATACATAGGGCCACATGTATGAAAACTGTCTAGGTCTAAAACTCGCTTTGTTGCCTATAGCAACCAATCAAAGCCCCCATTTCATTTTTCCAAAGCATTATATAAAATGAAAAGGGCGCTCTAATTAGTTGCTATGGGCAACAAAGTGAGTTTTAGACCAAGACAGTTTTCATACATGTGGACCATAAGGTTTGTGCAAGAACCTATTTAAAGGGAATGTGTCATCAAAATGACTTATTGTTTAACTCACATTTTTATGTTCAACACATTTTTTAAGAATTTCTGGTTATATTTTTTTAATTTTCCATTTCACTTTCAATATTTTTTTAATCATTCTTAAGTCCTGCAGTTTTCACTTTGATCACTAAGCATAATAAATGTCTGACACTTCCTGTTCTGTACAGAAAGATTCTCAGTTGTCTGCTCATTATCAGCACAAAGAGGGTCAAACTGAAAGGAGACACCAGTGTGAATATATAACACAGGATCCACCAATCACAAGAGGAGATAGTTACAGTTCACCGTCTCCCCCTCCCTGCACACTGATTTCTTCCCAGGTCACAGAACATGCCTAAAAAAAATTCTCCTATAGAAGTCAATGGGACTGAGTCAGTCTTAAGTCTCCTATGTGCATGAAGCTACTGTAAAGCATTTCTCTGACTGCTATTAAAGCAGTGCAAATAAGGCCTAGTGGCCAAAGTGAAAACTACAAGACTTAAGAATTATTAAAAAATATTGAAAGTTATATGAAAAATTAAAAAAAAACAACCAAAAATTCCTTAAAAAATGTGTTTAACATAAAAATGGGACTTAAACAACGAATCATATTTTGATGACACATTCCCTTTAAGGGGGTTGTCCAGTTTATAAGGAATAAAACATATTATATTTTTTTCTCGGGGGCCCAATAAACCCAACACCTCATCTTCACCTTCCTCCGATCTATGATCCCAGCGTTGGGTGTCTCCAGTCTTCTGTGTTCATTCTTCTAATTCCGAACAGAGACGTCAATGCTGCGGCCGCTGATTGGCCGCAACCTTCACATGTCACTTGTTTAGTGAATAGTTAATAGAGAATAGTCTTGTAGCAAAGGTTCTATCTTTTGACTAACAGAAGAGGGCATGAGTATGATGGTTCCTGTCCGTGGACTATTCTAAACTTGTAAACCTTCGAGGACCCTATCCCCAACCTAAATATTATTATCAATGGTTTACCTTGGATGAAATTTTCCCATAATATGAAATGTTACACTAGAGACATTGCTTTTTGTTGGTGGATGTTTATGTTAGAACTAAACTTAATCTTTTAATGTTAATTGTAAAGGAATTGTAGACACATTTAAAACAGGAAAATAAACAACATATTACAATAAAACAGAATGTAGATCTTCAACTAAAAAATCACCTGGAACGATGTGTCCCAACTTTCTCAAAGAACTTACTGTTAGTGTGCCAAAGACGCCTCTGGTGATACTGGTATTATAATTAATAGATTGACATACACCTTTTAATTAATATATTAAATGTGTTTAACATTTTAAACATTAATAGAATATTAGAATTTTGCTAAGGATAATTCCTAAAGCAGAAGAAAAAATCATTACTAAATACAATACCTTGTCCCTAGTTCTATACATTGGAAAATACAAAAGGCACCAGCATGTAGGATATTCAAATATACAGTAGCTCAGCATTGAGACCACTACCAATCCTGGTCAAGTATTCCATGTCTTTGGCTGTGAAATAACCCGAAGATATTGGTTTCCTCACCATTATCTCATTTGGTATACAATGTTGCGTGTGTTTTTGTTTTTTTCCTACAGTACTGTGCTTATATTTGTCTTTTATATGGAATCATTTACTACTATATATTGCGGAGCACCACCAATAGAAGATACAACATGTACATATTAGAGAATTCCAGACTTAGATATTAATTGACCATCAAGGATTAGCTTAAAGGGGTTGTCTCACTATAAGGATTGCTTTTTATGTTATAGATCTTGCAAAAACAAGTCACTTTGCAATATGTGTCCATTAACAGTGTCCTACCTATTCCTAGATATCCCTCTTGTATGGGCTGTATCAGCTCCTCAGGTCTCTATAGCTACAGACCTGTTCACTCTCTCCTGATAGGCTGCTAACACTGGTTGCTATAGCTACAGACCTGGCTTCTACTGCAGCCTAGTGAAAGCCAGTAAACATGCCTCTGAATTCAAAGTGAAACCAAGAAAACAGGACTGAGGTAAGATGAATCAATGTAGTGAGTTGTCTTAACATGGTATTTCACAGAGCCGCAGCCAGCTTCAGGCTTACATTTCCTGGTCAGGCTGAAGGTGGTTCTACAGCAGTAATTGGCATATCAGCTCCGTTATTCCTAGCTATTTCAGTTACAGTGATATGAGTGCAGGATATTTGTTAACTGTAGTGAACAAGGCTACAAAGCACTAAAGGGTAAAAGCATTTCAGTAACATAGATAAAAAACTTTTCTGCTGGAGTTAAAACTTGGCAGGGAGTGACATCATCATGGTTAGACAGGGCACCTGGAGCAATCAGAGCAGAGAAATAGCAGTGAGAGGTACTTGGTAACCTAGATAAACTTGTGTGCACAAGCGGGATAAAAAGGGCGACATGTATGAAATTTGGCGTGGGGATGCCAAATTTCATGCAAATGAAAAAGGCATAGAATGTGCTTGAGTTATGAACCCGCTGTACAGCGGGTCATAAATCAGGCTCATTCCAGCTCTTGGGCGACAGTTCAGATCAGGTATACTACTTTGAAATTGGTCTACCTGTTTCGACTGTAGTGCGCCCTGAAATGCCGTAGCGAAGCTATATATTATGTAGCTTCGCTACAGTTCTAGTGCTCCCAATGTAATGCACCCCGTAGTGGCGTGCGGGAGATTTGAAAATGTATGAACGGGGCTGCACCTGATATCGGGCTGTAAAGACGGCAGATATCTGGCACAGCCCCGTTCATACATGTCGCCCAAAATCTTCTTTATCTTCCAAACAAGGCAAAATCAGAACAGCAATGTAGTTGCTAATAGTGTTTATTTACCTTTGCCTACATGTCTAAAGCTAATCACTGTGGTGAGAAAACCCCATTAAGTTGTGTCAATCGATGGTATTTATGTGTGACTGTTATAAGATTAAAACAACTGAAATGGTAAGTGAATAACACTGATTATCTTGCGGCAATGGCATCTGTCAAAAGTGGGTTAGACTATAAAAAAGTTGGTCAGCCAAGGGGTTGTCTCACTACAAGGACTGCTTTTAATGTTAAAGATCTAGCAATAACAAGTCACTTTGCAATATGTGTCCATTAACAGTAACTACCTATTCTGAGATATCCCGTCTTGTATGGGCTGCATCAGGTCCTCAGGTTGCTATAGCTACAGACCTGTTTGATCTATCATGATAGGCTGCCAGCACTGGTTTCTATAGCTACAGACCTGGCTTCTACTGCAGTCTAGTGGAAGCCAGTAAACACACGCATGAATTCAAAATGAAAACAAGAAAACAGGACTGAGGTAAGATTAATCAATGTAATGAGACAAAAACTTTAAGGTTAATGTATTGAGAGCAGGAAAAATAGGAAGCTTACTTTGATGGCTAGAAAAAGAGACAAAGCATATACAAAATGGCAGGTCTTGTAAGGTATTCCTGCAATACAGTGGTTAGTACAGGCTTGTGGGCACCTATGGTTATTGACATGCATGGGTAGCCATGGCTGTGATGTCAGAATTTACTAGTAATTCAGATATTACAAAGATTGCTGCCATGAAAAATGGGTAATGATGATGTAGGTCCAGGAGTCAACGGAACAGGTGATCACAGCTAAAGTATGATCTTTGTAGCTTAGAAGAGGACACTAAATACAATCAGCCTGAGAGAGACTGCATTCAGCCTTATCTCATAGCCCTGGCATCTGGAGTGGTAAATACCTAATAGCCAGCTGGGATGCAGTCATTTATTTCTTCCATCATCTAGACCACCAAGGATGCCAGTTTTTCCTCCTTCTAGGCTAACTGCTTAGTACCCTAGACTGCGGGGATGTTGGCATTAGAGGGATATTACCATCTTAAATGTTTAGGGCGACATGTATGAACGGGGCTGCACCAGTTTTCTGGTGTATTTTGAGCCAAAAAGAATGTATGAACAGGTGCACTCCAAACTTTGGTGTGATAAGTGCCTTTGTAATGCACCAGAGACACTTTTTAATGCGACAAAGTTGTGGGGTGTTCTGGGGGCGTCGCACCACATTCATAGAAGTAGACACATTTATGATTCTTTGACACCAAATCTAAGCGCAGAACAGTTAGAACAGCCAGACCAAGTTAAAAGTGGTGCCTGAGCCAGACTTGTTGTATTGGCTCTACACTGCCCTGTATGTATGACCTGCAGAAGAACAGGATCATACATTCTGGCTCATTCTACACTGCCTTAAAGGGGATGTATCGCTTCCTTAGTTCAGCTGATTCACACTGCTCTCAGCTTATCAACTTTGGAAATGCAGGGGCGTTTCTTCCCCTCCCAGCTGGGTGACATCATCCCCCCTTTCACTGTGCATGCTGGCTCCCGAGAATCCCCCACCCCTCTCTGCGTCTACATGTCACTGTGTCTTTCCCTATCAGTCTTATTTGTAAGAGCTGTATACATACCATAGGCTGCATTCAATCTAGACTGAGCAGTGATCTCTTCTCCTCTCACAGCTGGAGATGCTCTGGCACAGATCTCGCTTCTATGCAGGAGAGTTAGGCACCGGGACAAAACTGTTATGTTTTCTCATTGTAGAATTTGTTGCAGTCTGTTTCTGCTGGGTGTGGAGAGAGAAAATGCTACGGCCCCTAACTCTGAGTCAGGCAGGTTTCGACACAAATTGTGCTGTTTCCAGATTGTGTAAGCCCTTCAGTGTAATTCTATTTCTTCTGCCTGTATAAAGTGAAAATGTGATGGTCCCTTACTCTGAATGAGAGACACAGTTCCGTGAATTCGACCGGGGGCTGTACAGAATGTAAATGAGCTCTCAGCTAGTGAAATGCAAGGAGGAGGGATCCAGAGGGATTCGAACAGGACTGGATATCAGTGTAAACAAAAATACAAGATAAGGAATACTGTGAATACAAGACAGCTTTGCTAATGACATCTAATTGCAAAGTTGCTTGTTTTCACTGTCCACTTATTCTGAAGACCATTTAATGAAATGATAAAACCCCTTTAAAGCTATTTAGAACTGACCTGTCAGCGCCAATGTTGATACATGTCGCCCTTAATGTGTATGCCATAAACACCTAACCTATTGCTGAGTTACGTGAAGCAATGACAACCTTTTAATTGAATACTATGAGAACTACAGCTGTATTCAATGGAGTATATCCAGGAGTTGGATTTATCATATATTTTTAAAATGAAAATATCTCACATAGCTCTTTACCTTAGATTTCCAGGAATTCTGGAACTAAATCCTGCATTATCTTTGACCACTAGGAATGTTAGCATTAACCTATTCTAATCACTCACAGCAGTCAGGAAACACAAGGTATAGCCCTCTAAGCACAGTAGTTTTAGAGGTTGTTGTCTCAGGTGGCATAGTGAAGAATGGAGAATTTCCAGTGTGCTTGGTCCTAGTTCACCCACAGGTTAAATTACTTAAAGTACCTCTGAAAACAAGGTTTACGCAAAATTTAGTTCTGCCTGGAAGCCCAGAAAATATAGATAATATTCTAAATTGTAATTGCATTTATATTGTTCTGCATAGTTAGTTAAAATAGTTTTTCTTTTGTACAAATAATAGGTTAGAACCCTATGAAACAGCTGGAAATGTCCATGGTTTAAGTTTATATTCATATCTAATTGGCAATTCCTATTAAAAGTTTTGTGTGGTGAAGTAATTCACACAGGACAGAATGTCATGGGCCTTAGCGAGGGCATGTGGATTCTGGGCTTTGATAGAACAACAGCTGTTTTTCTCTATTTGTTTTTAAAGTCACTTAACATAAAACTATCTTAACCTTCATGAGAACAAAAATAAGCAGCCTCCACAATACGTTTCCAGTCAAGAGACTAAACCGCCACACGAGTTGGTTAATTCCACAACAGTACAAATGTACATAGAGATACAAATCAGGGCAAGTATTTGCTTTCACAATCCAGGACAATAAATGGCAGGAGGCACGGCTGTGGCTTGATGCAAGCACTTATCTAGGCATACCTCCCAACTTTTAGAGATTGCAAAGAGGGACACATCAGGCCACGTCTCCACCCAAACACATGACATCACACTAGGACACAACTCTGATCCCGCCCACACACACATAAATCCCAATTTTTTTTAGACACCCAAAGAGGGACACTAAAGATCATTTTTTTTAATGCATAACTATATACTTGAATAGAACACAATATCAGCAGCACTCTACAAGCACTAAAAAACAGTCAAAGGGAACATAGGATTTTTTTTAAAAAGCATTTCTGCTACTTTGGAATGCAAGAACATTGTTAGGTTCTTAGTGTGCATTTTTGATCAAAACAGTAAAATCCCACCTACTGTCGGCAAGGTGTTTTAGTGCTTGTAGTGTGCTGCTGACATGGTGTTGTGTTTTGGCTGCCACTTCAGCGTGTACCTATAGACTACTTTTTCCAAAAAGGAAGTGTTGACCATATTTTGTTTTTGGACTGTTTGCATGGGAAAATGACTGGCCCCCAGCTTGGTTTTTTTGCACTCCACACATCTACACAGATGTTTTTAATCAAATAAGGTTATAACTGGAATTTCTCTCCCTGAAATGTGGAGGTCTGAACAGACACCAAGAGGTAAAATATAGAGTAGGTTCCCATCTGAATTGAGGAAACCTTGCTGAGGGCAGATGGGATTTTACAGTTTTGATCAAAAATGTGCACTAAGAACCTCACAATTTTGCATGGTTCTTAGTGCACTCCATGCATTCCTACGTAGCTTTTAAAAAAAAAATCCTATGTCCCCTTTGACTGTTTTTTAGTGCTCATAGAGTGCTGCTGATATGGTGTTGTGTTTGCATTGCTTTTGGCTGCCAAACCAGCATGCAACTATAGACTTATTTTGCCAAAAAGGAGGTGTTGACCATATTTTGTTTTTGGACTGTAGGCATGGGGAAGTGACTGGCCCCTATCTTGTTTTTTTTGCACTCCACCCATCTACACAGGTGTTTTTAATCAGATAAGGTTATAACTGGAATTTCTCTCACTGAAATGTGGAGGTCTGAACAGTAAAATATAGCGTAGGTTCCCATCTGAATTGAGGTCACCTTGCCGACGGTAGATAGGCTTTTACAGTTTTGATCAAAAATGTGCACTTTTTTCAAAAAAAATTCCTATGTCCCCTTTGACTGTTTTTTAGTTCTTGTAGAGTGCCGCTGATATTGTGTTGTGTTTGCATTGCTTTTGGCTGCCATACCAGCGTGTACCTATAGACTCATTTTTCTAAATAGATGTGCTAACCATATGTTGTTTTTGAACTATATACTTGAATAGGTTTTTATTAAAATAGAAATCTAGAATTTTATTATCATAGAAATCATTGGAATATAGACATTTTGAGGATTTGATTGCATACAATGATGAAGTATTAAGTAAGTTGTTATCTAATATACAGGTAGGAAGCAATCATACTTTTTAAAACATGATAGTTTATTGATGCAAATCTATTTCCCAAATGAAAAAGAGGAACATTTAAAGAGCTAAGAGGGACAGAGGGACCCAGGTTAAAAATAGGGACTGTCCCTCCAAAATAGGGTCACTTGGGAGGTATGATCTAGGTCCTCTAGCTAAACACTTATAACTTAACTTGTGACAAGAATATTATCGATATACAGAATGTGATACAAATGTCTGCACATAACTCTGTAGCCATTCACAGGCTACATTGGTCTCTTGCTGGGTATACCGCACATGACTGCTGCGAGGTCACGAAAAGACTGAATGGTGATGTCATTAGAACTGGCAATGAGATGGAACAAGGTAAGTTTTTTTTTCTATTTCTAATCATCCCTGATGATCTGACAAAATGTTAGTAGTTCTGGAAACCGCTTCAACAAACTTTGTGGAAAGGTTTAGGGTAGAACAAGTGTAAATCACAGTGTATGAAATATACTGTATATATATATATATATATATATATATTATATATTATATATATTTATTTTAAAACACACACATATATATTATATATATTTATTTATTATATATTAAACACACATATATATATTATTATATGGGATGTAAAAGAAATAATTAGACACAATGGTGCAGATTTATCAATACTGTCTAGCTCTTAGGCTATGTTCACACGGCTTATTTTGGGACGCATTTCGCCACGTATTGAGAGCATACTGCTCTCTAATACGGGTGAAATGCGGCCAAATCATTACGATAATCCACAGTTCTCATAGAGAACTATGTATTACGCTCCACTGGGAGATAATTGACATGTCATTTATTCACGGCACTTACGTACCGCGAGTAATGATAGCGCGGGAGTACGCGCTGATCGGTGCGAGCTCCCGAACACCCGGAATAATTGCGGGGTGTACTGTACGCCCTGCAATTAGCTGTGTGAACATAGCCTTACTGTAAACTAGACAGTCTTACAATGATCTACATTTATCATAGTGTTGCTAAATTTGGCCTACCTTATAGCTGTCTAATCTAACTATACACCATTTTTAAGTTGGCTTATATTATGCCGGCAACTGTGCCAAAATTTTGGCGCAGTGTTCACGCTAAGCCATTACACTTTTCTAAAACACATAATAAATATGGTGTAAATTTATGCTGTTATGTTTGATGCAAATTGCACCAAAATTCTGGCTCAACTGCTTTCATAAATGTGCCCCAATATGTTGCTACATTGCTGTCCTGCTTTTTGGAAGCACTGGCCTTAGTTACAGGAGAGGGGAGGGAGAAACTTTTTTGTTGCCAAAGACAGAGGTTTCTAATAGCACCCCTCAATTAACCCTCTGTTTCTACAGTGCAGCATGATAGCTGCCAGATAGACAATCATTGGATTGCCCTGCCTCCTCTTCTTCCCCAACAGTCTCCAGTCATGCTTTCATTTTTAATATTTCCATATAGTGGGGGGAATACTAAAGATAAGCAGTACATATATATATCCCAATATAGTGTGTGAAGTACTTACAAACGCTGTTATATTGCATAATATCACCATGTTGGATCTCTCTCCTCACTGGACAAGTGGGCAGTGCTAAAATTGCTCGGCACACAGTTTGCTAACTAAAAAGCCCGATACCTCCCAGCTGAGCTGTATATTCTATATATTATATCCACACCAAATTTATATATAGCAATGTATATGCACATACATATGGCCACCTTTATTTGAAAGTCTCCTTTATACACTGCATAGCCATCCCTCACACCACAAGTCTCCCAGGCTGACTCATCACAGCACACCTGCTCAGTTATGCCTGTCAGCCTAACCCGTAAGTAATTCACAGTGCCTGTAATTCTGCCTGCACTCTGCATTCAAGGGCAGGTTACTGCACAGGAAGTAGCCCAGCACCCATTATCTTCTGCTATAATAAATATCCCCTAGACCAGTGTTTCTCAACTCCAGCCCCCAAGACCCACCAACAGGTCAAATTTTCAGGATCTCCCACAGAAAGCACTGACAATAATGACATCACCTGTGCAGAATGCACTGACAATAATTACATCACCTGTGCAATACTAATTACTGTATATCAGCTGTGCAATACTGAGGAAATCCTGAAAACTTGACCTGTTGGTGGGTCTTGAGGACTGGAGTTGAGAAACACTGCCCTAGACATTAAAAAATATTTATTTTTCTTTTTTTCCCAGTGAACCCCTTTAATATTTGAATCTATAAAGTTTGTCTGCAGCCTCTATAACATCATTCTACTGTCGCTGTCCTTCTATGCCTCCTTTTGTAAAAGGCCTGCATCATGGTGATCTAGGGGCTCAAGAAGCAGAAGTCCATTGGTTATCACTACCATTGTGATCTCTGCCTCTGTAAATCCTAACCCTAAAATAAATCTCATACTCAGTTCAAAAAGGGGGTGTCTTGTTTAGATGAGCAAAACAATTTCTAACAGCCCCCATGTTTTAGCAAGTTGAATTAAAACATGACTATTGATATTTTGTTATTAATTCTAATGAGAAGTCTCAATCTCAGGGCTCCGTACTATCTTAACATATAATCTTACTTCCTCACTCAGGCCTTGCTTATGATAACACTGGTCAATCATACTTTTATTGCCACATACTGTATAATGTGAGTTTGTAGGATAACCTTGTAGTGTGGATTCCAAATATGGTATCAGTTATGTTAGTATTGCTCTGACTTTCTAGATAATGAGTGACCCATAAAAAAAACATAAAATGCAAAAAATTTATTGGTCAGATGTAGTCACATTCAGGGCCGCCATGAGAAATTTCAGGGCCCCATACAGCTGAAGCATCTGGATCCCAGCAGTAACCTATTCCATTCGTGATTCACATAATATGTGCAGCCATTCATAGGCCGCAGTGGTTAGGTAAAAAAATGGTATTGGGTCAAAGGTAAGCAAAATAAAGAAGAAAACCTGATACTTGTTTAGCTGTCCCCCGATCCTGCCGCTCCTCCTGACTTCTGGGTTCTCAGCCTGACAACCAACATTGCGAGTAAATGGAGTGCGAATTTCTACTCTCTGTTGGGCTGAGAACCTGTAAATCAAGAGTAGCGGATCGCCAGGAGCTCTAGAGCGGCAGTGGCAAGTATTAAGTTATCTTTTTTCTTTGCCCACCCTGGAACCAATGTCGTTTTATTTTTTTTCAATGGACAACCCCTTTAACAAATTGCTTCATTAGTCCCAAATTTATATAGAATGGTGGAAGAAATTTGTTTTTCCTTGGCACCCAATGATTTGTTAATGATGTTTGCTATACCTACAGTAACATTTTCCTTGTATGCCATTTCTCTTTTTAACCAGTGATTTTGCTTTCACCTACTATCTGACAAGTAGTGGGGGTCTACCTTACTTCCCAAGCCAAAAACTAATCATTTTAAGCAACTCAAATAAACCGCTGGTTCGATTAAGTAGTGCATTATATAAAAACAATGTTAAGAGTGAAGAGTCAGAACAAAATCCTACTTTATATGTCAGCATCTACAGTATATGTCATTATTATTTGAGGGGAATCATGTATCTAATTCAATAACACTATTGTCATTTTTGCATTATCCAAAATGACCTATATTGATTCATAGTTCAACGTTTATGTTGGGCTGTGTGATGTACAATGTAGAAATATACAGCCTGATGTATAAATGTAGCAAATCTAGGTGAAAAGAACTTTTTTAGGGATGTAAGACCTATTCTAAGCACACATCCAGCTTAAAAGGAATGTGTCATCAGAAACTGATCTATTGTTTAACTCATGTTTTTATGTTATATTAAATGATTTTTTGGTTAGGTATCTTTTTTAAATTTTCATATCACTATCAATATTTTTTTAAAAAATTCTGAAATTCTGCAGTTTTTACTTTGGCCACTAGGCCTAATCATAGTTTGACACTTCCTGTTCTGTAAAGAAAGATTTTCAGCAGTCTCCTCATCATCAGCACAGGCAGGATTACATTGCATAGTGACATCAATGAGTAGATAACACAGGATCCACCATTCATAGTAGGAGATAGTTACAGCTCCCCCTCTCCTCCTCTAGATCGTGTCTAGAAAACTATCGTATAGAAGTCAATGGGTCTGCTCCCGTGAACAGGAGCATTCTATGAATTTAAAGAGAACCTGTCACATAGGTTGTGCCCGCCTTGTTGAGGGCAGCACAAGCTAGTGTTTCCCAGCACTGTGCCCCTTATTCTGTAAGATGCAGCAGTTTTAGAGCATTGACCCCTCAAATATTATTCATGAGTATGTGTTAGCCCCGCCCACCAAAGGCTAGCTCCGCCCACTCAGTTATTCACATGTTTCTACCTATTCAAAGTAATAGGTTTGTCAGTTGAGGTGGGCGGGGCTAGCCTCAGGTGGGCGGGGTTTGAAAAAAACTGACACTCTGAAGGACTCTTCGAATGACTGGCTGAAAACTGCAGATTTGAGCATTAAATACACAAAAACTACAGCATCTTACAGAATAAGGGGCACAGCACGGGAAACAGCATGTCTGACACTACCTTGTTCTGTCCTCAGCCAGGGGGGGCAAAAACTACGTGACAGGTTCTCTTTAAAACTCGGTAACATAACAATAAAACCTATGGGGAACAACTGTTAGGACTATATGTCATATAAAGTCAAGGAGTTGAGTCTAAAGATGCATATAAGGGTATGTTCACACGGCTTAATTTGCTGCGTATTTCGGTGTGCATTTCACCGCATATTGCGCTTTATACGTGGCGAAATGCGCGCTGCAATTACGGTAATCCATAGCTCTCATAGAGAACTATGGATTACACGTCGTCTCCCCACTCATACAATATGATCGTATTGTACGTGAGAGGGGAGAATTGACATGTGAATTGTTCGCGGCGATTATGCGCTGCTGACAATGCATGTCAATGGGGCCGGGCAGCTGCCGTCCTCCCATGCTCTGGAATTACGCGCTCCAAAACACACGGCATATTGCAGCGCGTACTATACACACCGCAATAAGCCGTGTGAATATATCCTAACACTTCATACATCTGACACATACAATTCCTGGGGCCGTTTGCATTAGTATTTGGGTATGAGAGGAAGTCTATGGAAGGCAAAATCTTCATGTCTGCCTCTCTTGAATATGAAAAATTGACTTTACCTAAAAGTGGCTGTGCATCATAGAAATCTTCTGTGGAACTAACAGTGCGTGTTTGTCCTGGGGAAAAAACACTGGCCAAAAAAATTTACCATGCCAGGAAACAAAAGTGAGTGTAATAGATCTCAAAGCTGGCCCATGCAGGAACATTATCTGTAATTTACAAGGCAGATGCCATGTTGGCCAAATTTGCTTCATTTCATTCTGTGGATTGCAATGAATGTAGTCACGTTATAGCTCAATACAGGAACCATTTAAAGGGGTTGTCTCACTACAAGGATTGCTTTTTATGTTAAAGATCTTGCAAGAACAAGTCCCTTTGCAACAGTGTCCTACCTATTCTGAGATACTCCCTCTTGTATAGGCTGCATCAGCTCCTAAGGTCACTATAGCTAGAGACCTGTCCAATCTCTCATGATAGGCTGCCAGCACTGGTTGCTATAGCTACAGACCTGGCTTCTACTGCAGCCTAGTAGTAGCCCTTAAAACAGCCCCTGAAATCAAAATGAAACCAAGAAAACAAGATTGAGGTAAGATGAATCAATGTAGTGAGACAACCCCTTTAAGGTTTCACCGTTTTACACTCATCTTAATAGTAGCCACCACAATGGATCAGCAGAGATATAATAATTATATCCTTTTTTAAGGAGAAAAACTGATATGCGATGTTTGTACCAATAGCCAGCTCTGAGAAGAAGGTGCATGACTGGCTATGGACTCCTTAGAATCATTGCATTGATTTATTGCATTAGATGTATTTTTGCAATAGTTTTTTTTTTTTATAAAAACATTCAAAGTATTTTTTCCTGTTATATTTCAGTACATTGGAAGCTGTTGTTTATTTTTTATAAAAAATTTTTTTTTTTTTCTTTTTTGTTTTTTTATTCTTGGTGCTGTTATGTGATTTCCACTAGTGAGCTCTCGACGCCCCTTTTTCCGGCCGTGTTCTTGTAAGTTTTTTAAGCTAATTCGATCTAATCAAAGGGGACGGTAAATGCAAACAGACATTTCTTTTTCAGAATATAAGGTTACTTAATACTGGGATCCGTATCAGTAAATGAATTGCTGTAATGCTTTAATCCCTTTGTTAAGCCCTAATGAACAAAAATGTTATTCATCTTTTTATCATCACATTTAAAAAACCTTGTTATTTTTATTTTTGCTTCGAAATAGACTTTTTTTGTGGGATGAGTTCTAGTTTAAATTGGTGCTATACATATACCATAGCAGATATAGCAAAGCTTAATACTTTGGATGAACTGGTTGAATAAATTACACAGACATAGCAAAGTTGATTTGGCAGCAATATGCCACTGCTCCACAACAAAAACCACTGAAAAGTATTGAAAAAGCTGATATATTTTGTGCCACTGTATCACAGTGAGCTGTGACAATTAGCTCACTGTGATACAGTGGCACAAAATATATCAGCTTTTTCAATACTTTTCAGTGTTTTTTGTTGTGGAGCAGTGGCATATTGCTGCCAAATCAACTTTGCTATGTCTGTATAATTTATTCAACCAGTTTTATAATTTTTTGGGAGAGGTAAAGAAAACAGCAAATATGCCATAATTATTTATGTGATGTGTAGTACAACTCATAGGTTACCAAATGCATACAGTTTAAAAAAAAAAAATTCATGAAAATGATTTTTGGGGAAGGTATGGAGATACTTTTTATGTAGCTTTCTTTCACATAATTTTATTTTTTTTGTCCCACTAGGATACTAGGAAGCAGCAAATATAATAAATTGGAAAACTCTGGCACCAGCTAACAAGATGATATCCATAGCAGTCTTAGGTACCATCACTGGTGTTGCAGAGTGCCTTAGGCCAGAGAAAGGAAGTAACTTCAACAAATTGCTGACAAGTGTATTGGTCAGTCAGTTTCTATTGTTTGATGTGTGGGAGAATAGTGACTGGCCAATACACTTGTCAGCAAGATAGGAGCATGTATAATTAAAACATAACTTTTACTATTATTTTATTAAAAAATATCTATAGAAAATAACATCAATTATCACATCAATCTGCTTAGAACATAATCCAATGTAAACCAATGTACTACAGAAACAGGTGTTGTGGATGGGAACAAAGGTTATATATATGTGTGATCCTTTGGGTCTCCATTTTAATGTATTAGTTAGTATATACCTCACA
Organism: Phyllomedusa bahiana; assembly: GCA_025379985.1. NCBI lineage: Eukaryota > Metazoa > Chordata > Amphibia > Anura > Hylidae > Phyllomedusa > Phyllomedusa bahiana. The sequence continues at coordinate 71,986 of JAODAL010006140.1, forward strand.
TATACATATAGTAGGCACATACCTATGTAATACAGCATGGAAAAGCTGTCTGTATATCTCTTGTCACTAATGTGTTAACAAAATGGCCGCCTGTAGTAGTATGTAGAGATCACCGTGTAATCCAAGATGGTTCTTCTTCTGAGGTTACACCCTGTGTTTAGACATTCCTGAGCTGTGAGGAGTGGTCTGTAGATAAGGACGTACCAATAGACCCTCACAGCCGGGTCCATGTGATGCTTCTTATCTACTAATTTGCAAAAGTATAAAAAAGCTCCCATTTTGAGAATAAAGGCAGAAAGCATTTTCACATCAACAGGGCATGTTGTGAGGTTCATTCTCGGTGCTCCCTTTGTTATTTTCAAGCTAATTTGGACCCCCTTAAGGACAGAATAGCCACTTTGAGGCTACTTCCATTTCACAGGCCTACCAATCTACATAGAACTCAGGGTGACAGTATTGAACAGAAATAAAGGGGTTTTGCCAGGACTGAGTTACTTATCTCCTTATCAGCACGGGAGTAGAATATAAACAAATCATACTGAGTCATGAACACTGCAAGGCTGAGAGGGAGGGGGTGAGCAAGGAGTGAGGAATAAGGGAGCGTCTCAAAACTTAACTCAAATAATAACTTTACAACAGTTGATTCTCTATACAGCAAGACACAGGCTCATACACTGCTCTTTCTACCCAGCCCCTTGAAGCTCATTCATTTTCCCTGTCATCAGATAAGAAGTGTTTCACGCAAGCGCGGCCTGTCAGGTCCTCTGGTCGTGTCTAATGCAAGCTTTCAGGTAACTAAGGGGGATAGAGAAATGCTGTAGCTCTCAGAGTCTTCACTTTTTGTAATCACATATATTTAGAAAAGTGATTAAATACCCATTTTGGAGGATCCCACGCCAACATTACATCGTGGCAAAACCCCTTTAATTGTCCCTATTGTGTTTCTCAATGTCTAAATTCACCCTGATTAAATACGACAGAGCACCCACCCCGAAAAAGAGCTACCCTGTACAGGTACCTAGCCCTGTCATACAAAAAGCCCCTATTTCACCCTAAAAGAAGAAAATCCCCAAAAATGTCCCAACATTTTTCTACCTACCACGGCGTCATCAGGGGACTGGAAATGTTGGAGTTAATAGTTAATAGTAGACCAGATGAAGGACAAAGAGAAGCGTATGGCTCCCTTGTCCCTGGAGGGCTATGATGTGCCTATCTATAGATATTTTTTAATAAAATAATAGTAAAAGTTATGTTTTAATTATACATGCTCCAGAGAAAGGAAGCCCTCGCTCTCTGTCATTTTGAATAACACGCCAGTAGTGACTGAAGCATCAAAAGGGTAAATCAGGATCAAAGGTTATCTCTAATATATACAATAGTGAACGAGCACAACTGTATTCTAGAAATCTTGTGACTACACTGGTCGGCACCCACAAGATAATTTTGATCGATATATTCATCATGATTTGGGGACCTTCCTTCTTCCTTCCAGCTCACAAAGGAAGTCCTGCTGGTCCACTTTGCAAAAGCTGTGTTTACTGTTATGCACTGTTTTTATTTTTAAATAAACATTATGGGTGACATGTCCCATTAGGGCTGTGTCATTTTGGGATGCCCTATCCTCTATATAAATTACCTGTAGTACACCAAAACTAGGCGCATTATACACCAGGCACTACACATTTGAATATGCCTAAAGTAGGCGCAACAAATATGTAAGCAATGATATGCTATGCGCCTAAATTATGCTATGCACCTAGATTAGGCGCATCAATTATACTATGCAAGGTATACCACATGCCAGAATTTTGACAGGTTCATTCATTGAGGTGCACTATACACTCATTTAATGTGCCTTAAAACTGGCATGGTGGCGCCTCTTTTCTGACATGTGGCCCTACATGAATAGCCAAACAGATAAAAGTTGGGTGTCAGTTTTTGTTACAGCTGTCCTATAAAATTTACATTTGGCCCATATAGTTACATGCACCGCTTTCCATTGTATAAACCCAAAAGAACACAAAATCGTATAAATATGATTAAACTTAAAACAAGTGCTCTATTCAACTAATCTTCATAAACTGAGGTTGATCTCTTTAGGATTTGCAGTTGTAACAGGAGGAGCTACAATGCAATGAGCCAGGGCTCAACACAGTACAGCTCTTCAATCTCAGGGATTTTCAGGCATCACATTTAGCATTTAATCTCCCCAAACACAAATAAATGACATGTCCTGTGTTTTATTGAATTCATCTTTGGATAAATGTTACTTTAAATAGTTGCAGAAAATGTACATAAGATGTTAACAGCAAGCAACTTACGTATGAACCATAGTCCACAGCCAGAGTCTGTAACGTCCAAGGGAGCCCCAGCCCAATAAGAATATCAAATACATTGCTTCCGATGGAATTTGATACAGCCATATCTCCCATGCCTGAGAGGAGAACAATATTCAACTTTATATACACACATATGCATGTTACATTCATGTTTCATTGTATTCATGACTGAATATATTTCAATACATCTCTGAATTCTGATACCTTACCACTAGGTGACAGAATAAAAGTGCTGCCTCTAAACTGTGCATATCATCTATATGGAAACTGATTCAAACTGAAGCCTGTGTCGGAGTGCCATCCGTTTTACCAAAAACAGCGATTCCGTGAGCTAAAACGCCCCAGAGTCGGTCAAAGATGGCAGCCGGACGAGTGTGAGTGTCACAATATATATATATATAGTTTCGTAAAACGGATGGCACTCCGACACAGGCTTCAGTTTGACTCTGGCTTCAGCCTGTTTTATTTTTCCAAACACAGTATTCAGGCAAAAAAACAAAAGCAAAATCCTCGGCCGTCTGCCCACTAAATATACTTAAAGTGAGTCCCTCACTAACATGGTCTGTGCCTACCACACAGCACCACATACAACAGTATTCTCACTGTATAATAGGCTTTCCTCAAGCCTTCGGGGCCAAAGCCTCTCTCCAGCTCCACTGCTGCTCCAGGTTCTGGCAACAACCACGCCCTCCCCGATCACATGGAGTAGGAGGCCTTTAATAGGTCTCCAGAGACCTACCCAATACCTGGGCTAGAACAATGGGACCTGGAATGTGGGAACAGCTACCCACCCATCTGCAGCTGTTCCGGGAAGGGCAGCCCTTAATGGATGGATATTAGACATACTACATACCATACAATACCTGGCTTACCCCACCGAGACCAGGCCCTCGTTGGCACGTTTCTACCAGGTCTCGACGTACGCCACTCAGTGGGGGCACCATGCGACCGCATAAGGTCGCTCTGCCACTATATATATATATATATATATATATATATATATATATACACACACATATATATATATATACCCCTTTCAGGCATATTTGCATAGGTTGCGCTCACTTTTTATCTGTTTCACCGAGCAATCTCACAAAAATGGGATGATTAGAATGCATGCATGAACAAGGTCTTCTTTATTGCCTTGTCCGGCCTTGCAGTCGGACACTTTCAGGTTCCCATGTGATATGTGCCATGACATGGGGATACATACATAGCACTCATCCAATGGAGACTTGATTTTTTATCAAAGGGGTTTTCTCACCATGCTGTTTCGCAGAGCCACAGGCAGCTTCAGACTCACACTTTCTGGTCAGTCTGTGGGTAGGTCTTTAGCAGTGATTGACATACCACCTCTGCGGTTCCCAGCTATTTATGTTACAGTGGCATGACTACAGCAGATTTTTAATATGTAGTGAACAAAGCTTCAGAGCCCTAAGGCTTAAAAACTTGTCATTACCTTAGGTAAACAAAGATAAGACTTAGCAGGGAGTGACTCACCATGGTCAGACTAACTATTGGCAACTTAAAACAATCAGACAAGAGAGAGTGATCAGAGAGAGGTAGTCAGTCACCTAGAAAAACTTGTGTATAGTAGCAGTAGAAAAAATCTTCTTTATCTTTTCAACAAAGCAAAATTAAAACAGCAATGTAATAGTCTTCATTGCAAAAAACCCTTAAAGAGGTAGCAATAAAGAAGCTCTTCAAATGTTTCAACTTGACCCTCTTTAAATCCAATAGACTAACTTTAGGATTTTAGTAAAGCAGACAAGTTATGGATTGTGAAATGATAGTGAGATAAAAGAGTTACTGTAGATCACCAGGCACACAAACCTTGTCTTGCAACTATGAGGCTGGCCATACAGTCAGGGACACTGGTTCCAGCAGCCAGGAAGGTGATGCCCATGATTACGTCTGGTATTCCCAAGGTAAACCCGATTATAGTAACCTGTAAATCAAGTATAACATGGGCTATTGCTTAAAACACGTGTATGAATGGTTCCTAACATCTTGTAATGATTTTTGACATACTACCATATAAATTGACAAATGTATGTGGAAAATACTTTTGATTTAGCTTCTTAGCAGCTCATAGTTATTGATTGTTCATGCTGACAATATGGCTGCCATCCTCTTATCACTACTGCAGCCATTACAACAAAGGAAAGAGAATATCTCCATACATAACAGAAAGTTGTATTTTCATCATATCACCTTGGGGCACATATAGTTTATCGTTCAGTTTAAACTAATTATGGGATTACAAAGATGTATTTATTTTATATTTAGTTACCTTTAGTTTACTGGGGACTTTAATGCTTAAATGGGTTTTGCCAAGAAGTGAGTTCCTTACCTAACAGGCTGATACTCCCCTCTTGAGCCTTGAAAAAAGGGGCGTTGTGTTTCTGTGTTTAAAAAAACAAGTACCTCCTCTGTGATGTCATCGCTCCACCTCCCATGCACGTTCCTGATACAGTCTCTGTAGTTGAGCAAACAATGTTTGGCTAATCCACAGAGGATAACTGTATTGTGCACAAGCTATACGGTTTTGTTTTCTCCCTCTTATCTGCTCAGGAGTAAAGATAAGCTCCGAGCAGGCAGTTTCACTGACTACAGACGAGGGTGGGGGGTTGGGGAGGGAGCGTCTGCATGTTTACTCAGATAATTACATTACAACCAGAGGATTCTCTATACAGCAGACACAGCCTCTGACACAGAAGCAAAGCTAGTGCAGATGCCCAGTAACACTGCTTTTTTCTCCCCCTCCCTTCAAAGCTCATTCCTGTGTTCTGCCATCAGATAAGAAGGGCAAACAACGCAAGCGCACCCAGGAGCTTGCCAGATCAGCTCCTGGTCATAGCTAATGCAAACAGTCAGGAAACTAAGGGCATCTAAGCCAGGCTGCAGCTCTCAGAGCTTTCACTTTTTTAATCACATATATTTAGAAAAGTGATTAAATACCCATTTTGGAGGATCCCACGTCAACATTAGATCATGACAAAACCCCTTTTATTTCTTTGGAGGTCAGAGAATGGAGAGAGCTTGAATAGCCATCTCTTTGGGAGTTCCTAATATAGCCGGACAAGCATGCTCAGACACATTTGGCACTCCGATTGGCATAAATAGAGAAGTGCTGCGCAAGTTCAGCCCTTTCCGCATCCTCTGAGGCCGGCCTGTAGCAAGCTAAGAGCTGGCCTCAGAAGGGATTTAACATAGCAAAACCCCTTTAAAGTAAGCCCTAAAAAGAATTATATCAGGATAACTCTCGGGGTCTCTGTTCTAAAACTTCCAGGCAATTGTAATGGCGGGACTGATAATAGGGTGATATCTCCCTTTGTTGATACAGCAATCACTATCAAATCAAGCCTCTCAGGACCCACTCACATTGCTATTCCATCCTCTATTCCAGGCATCCATTTGGATACTTTTTTTTAAGGTATCCCAATCGATTCTTGGGACAAAAGCAAACAATGTGGTGTGAATAGGGCCTTAGGGGTAAATATCTAAGATCAGCATTTTTTTTTAACCAGTCATTGTTGTGGAGTGAGATTTCTGGAATCCAAGCGTAAATGTATGATACTGCGAGGGAAGAGATGGGGTTGTCTATTGGAAAAAAGACAGCATTTGGGGCAGGGTTGTCCAAACCCCCTACCCACCCAAAAACAAAACCTAATTAATTATCTGTTAACCTCCACTGCCACTCTGGAGATTTGGTGATTCTCTCCTCTTGACTTCTGGATTCTTGTATCAATACTGAGGAGTGGTTTGCGCTTCATTCACTATGGCTTTGTTCACACGGCTTAAAATGGGCCGTTTTTTGGTCCGTAATTACGTGCCGAAGTGCGCAAATTACGGGCTGAAATCGGCCCATTCATTACGGTAATCCACAGTTCTCATAGAGAACTATAGATTACGTCTCCTCTCCCTGCTCGGCGAATACGCCGAGGGGGGAGATAAGTGACATGTGAATTACTAGCGGCGTATACGCGCTGCTGGTAATACAAGTCAATGGGCCGGCAAAGTGCCGGCCCCCCGCTCACTCCCCCGCTCCCGCCCCGTCCACACGGCGTAATTGCGGGGCGTAATTACGTCCCGCAGTTAAGCCGTGTGAACATAGCCTAACAATGAAGCGTAAACCTCTCTTTTGTGTTGGGACAAGAATCCTGAAGTTAAGAGAAGCGGATTACCAGAGTTCCAGAGTGGCAGCAGTGGGGGACAACTAGGTAAGTATTCAGGGTTATTTTTGGTATTTTTTAATGCACAATCCCTTTAAAAGGAATGTCTTACTTTATTGCATGACACTATTGCATTAGCATTTTTAATGTTGCAACTTTTCTTTTTCTCTTTAGGCTCTGTTCACACGGCGTAATTGCGGCGCGTACAGTACGGCCGCAATTACGCCGGGTGATTTGGGAGTCGCGCTAATACGCGCATACTCCCATGGCACGGGGGGCGCCGGCCACATTGACATGGATTACTCACGGCGCGTATTCGCCGCAAGTAATTGACATGTCACTTATCTCCCCAATCGTATTGTACGATCGGGGAGAGGAGGTGTAATCCATAGTTCTCTATGAGAACTATGGGTTACTGTAATTTCGGCGCACATCTCGCTTGTATGAGAGCGCAAATATGACACAAAATGCACGCCGAAATTAGCCCGTGTGAACATACCCTTAACCTTACCAATATTGAAGTTAACAAACATATAATCCCTGCTAGGAGAGTACTCCTATACATTAAATCAATACTGATTGTGTCATCTGAGGCCTGGTTCACATATACAGTACCTAGTAACGCGGTACCCCCTAGATAAGAAATGCCAGATACAAGTTGAATGCATTTTCTCTGACACTCCATAGGCTGAAAGAGGCAACCGTAAATTTAAAAATGCTACATGCAACATTTTTTTATCTGGCCCAAACACGCCAGAGGGTAACTGCTACAATGCCGCACATATGTGAATCTGACCTAAAGGCCTAATGTGGTGTTTTACTGTGTACATGTCCATTTACTCACCATCCAGACCATTACATAAGAGAAAGCTGCAATCCAGAGAGAGGATCCAATGAATGTAAACATGAACCATTTCTCCCATCTTGGTTTCGAACAGTTGGGTACGGTGAAGTACATGAGGAAACACAGCGGCCAAGTTACTACCCATTTAACTTTGTTGGCCTTCCCAGCTGTTAGGAGACAGAACAAGTACGTGAAGGTGAATAAGCAATGACAATATCATAACCTGCATCTGTATTCTATACATTCTAACACGGAGCTCTGCTGCAGGTACAATGATGCATTACTGGCACTTGTAAAGAGTAAGTAAATATTTGCAAGCGCAGACTGTTTTCAGCCCAGAGTATTCAGATGATACCATTAAATACCTGCTCTTATTCTATCATATAGTGACATCCACTGGCATTCATTATGAATTACATGCTGCATTAAATAGGCTCCTACATCATGTACACATAGTTTTGTTTCTAATGCTACTAAAATGGAATAGAAATCAGGTGCTGCAATGCATGTGAAAAAGCCTCCAAAGTGACAGAATTTACAGATATTCAGAAACAACATACTTATAATATACGGCAGTTTATAAATTGCAACAGTCACCACCTAATATATGTCTTGGAATGTGCAATTTGTGAAAAAAAGTATGTGGGGAGCACTATTAGGAAATTGAAGGTTCGCATAATGGAACACATTTCCAGCACTAAGAAAAATCAGGGACAGATGTCAGGGGCGGCCAAGCATTTCCTAGACTGCCACAATGCAGATTTATCAGGATTCAGGTTTTATGCCATAGAAGCAGTGCCACGTCCCTATAGAGGAGGCAATTGGACTAAAGCCATCAGAAGAAAAGAGGTACAGTGGATAATGAGACTAGGTACTAGGAGGCCAGAAGGTCTCAACTACCGCACAGACATGCTATATTTCTATTAAGATAGGGGCAGTATTTGCAAACATATCAGTCTACAGATTTCTATATATTGCCATATCACTATAATTGTAATGTACCTATGGTAAAAGGCCCATAGCACTTAATTTTGAGTAGATGCTGTACGTTTCATGTGCAGACATGCTATATTTCTATTAAAATACGGGCAATATATACAAAAATAACAGTATACAGAATTCGATATATTGTCATATTATTACAATTATAATGTACCTATGGTAAAATGCCCACAGCACATATTTGTGAGTATATGCTGTACGTTTCATGTGCAGACATGCTATATTTCTATTAAAATACGGACAATATTTACAAATATATCAGTTTACAGATTGTGATATATTGCCATATCACTATAATTGTAATGTACCTATGGTAAAAATGCCCATAGCACATATTTGTGAGTAGATGCTGTACGTTTCATGTGCAGACATGCTATATTTCTATTAAAATACGTGCAATATCTACAAACATATCAGTTTACAGATTTCGATATATTGTCATATTATTACACTTATAATATACCTATGGTAAAATGCCCACAGCACATATTTGTGAGTATATGCTGTACGTTTCATGTGCAGACATGCTATATTTCTATTAAAATACGGACAATATTTACAAATATATCAGTTTACAGATTGTGATATATTGCCATTATAATGTACCTATGGTAAAATGCCCATAGCACATATTTGTGAGTAGATGCTGTACGTTTCATGTGCCCCAAGCAAAGGGGTTAATTTAGAGCTCATTACCATCACAAACACCTGAGGGTCACGTGCTTGAAAAATCTAAGGTGATTGGTTTTAATGTGGTTTTATAAGATAGGTGAGAAACAGGAGGCTATAACAGTGAACAAGGGCAGACTGCCCGAAACGCGTTTGTTGTTTCTATTCACCGATGTGCACGAGTGTTGTTGCCAGAATGCTGTTTTATATTTGTCTGCAATAAACGTAGTTGTTTTACCGGACTCGGGAGTATTTGGCGGCGCCGCTCCTACATGGGATCAACGCCCGGATATCCGTTTTGTGTTCAGTGTTACTGGTAGGCCGGCAGTGAGTCCACAGGAGTGAACTACTACATTTGGATCCTTGGCAAGGAAGCTACGCACAAGTCCGCGGCAAGGTGAGCTGCAGTTTTTCTATTTGAAATTGTTGCATATTTATATGACTTTACTTTTGTGCCACCTTGAATATAATTCTGCAGTTTATATAAACACTGAGGGCGACATGTATGAAGGAAGGCGCGTCGAGGTGAAGAGTCGAGTCTCATTTTCAGTGTATAATGCGCCTGATGTATGAAAGTGGTTTTTGTGCGTTCATAAATGGAGTCTAAAGTTCGACCCGCCTCGCCTATGTGTCAGGCGCATTACGGAACTTAGGCGCATAGGTAATGCGCCTAACATTTATTAAGGTTATAGACAGGCTGGAAATAAGAGAAAAGTCCTTAGAATAGCATGTTAGTGAATGGAAAGTATGGTAGTGATCCTGCTTGGAGGAACACAGGTCCCAGAAATACCTGTGCTGTGCTGGCTCTTGCTGTATGTAGAATAAAGGATGAGAGCAGCAAAAATCCATTTAAAATTTAATGTAGTAAAAATTTTAAATATAAAAATCTGAACATCATCATCAGTGGGTTATTTAATGTAAAATTAGTTTAAGTCAAAAACATTTTATATGAGATATTTCTATATTTTGGGATATCATATATTTTTATATTAATTTTATATGATCACATTTTTCATTAAATTTAAATCATTTAATTTTTTACAGTTTGATAATTATAATAAATTACTTTTTATTATTGTATTGGTGTAAGTTGAGAAATATTGGACATTTTTGCCCCTTACAGAAAAATTTAGCTTCACTTCGACTCCTCATGCTCAGGCAGACCACATTGAGATAGGTCTGCCTGTTCGAGCAATAATGCACCTAGTTTTGCTGAACCACATTCATATATGTGTCTAATATGAGTGTGGTGCGACGCTCCCAGAACACCCCCTCATGTTTGGCGCATTAGAAAGTGTCGAGTCTTATGAACAATGTGCCTAACACATTCATTAGGCGCATTGGACATCGTAGCCGGCTCAGTTAGGTGCATTGTACGCCAGAAAAAGGGTGAAAAACCCTTTCATACATGTTGCCCTGAATGTTCATAAAAGGTTGCGTAATACAAAGCAATGTACAGCTACACAGAAAATTCAGCAGGGACAAGAGACAGTCTGACAAGAGACGCATTTCTAAACCTCGAAAATAATATACTATTTCATAAGTCCTTTCATCAAACTACTAAACAGTCGTGTTAAGACGACATTTCAAAGAAGGAGCAAGCTACGCACACAGAACAAGCAGATGCCGGGAGATTTGAGCTCTGAAGCCTACAGAGTTGTAAATGCAGCCCTGGACTATAACACATGCTATAATTAAAAATCAGAAATATAATTAAAAAGTTATTTCTTTGAACTACGTATGATAGGAGGAAATAATGGGAGAGTCATTTGTTGAGAGGGATATGGGTGTTCTTTTTGAACTGCTAGTGTTGAATGAATCTGTTCCGTTCGTCTGAACTTGTAAAAAAAAATTTGGGTTAGGGATGTTCCAAATCTGAGTTCTATTTTTTTTTTATTCTATCCCTAGCCTGTAAGCCTAACCCTAATGATCGGTCAGTATTAGATTTTTCAGACTTTGTTAGGGCTAACTTATCGTTCTGTGGCACTTCTGGGTCAACCAGCGCTTTTGCTCCAACGTCACTTCGGCATATGGACATAGTGTGACAGCACCTCTAGACCTAGAAGTGCTGAGCAGGGGTAAGTTAACCATAAAAAGGCCTGTATACCCCGATTTAGGGTTAGGGTCACAGTGAGAGACTATTTCTAGGAGATTTATGCCAAAACTGAAGTGCTCGAATTCAGGTTGAATTTGACCTGAATCCGAAGCACAACAACACACTATAGACTACATAACAGCATGCAATGTCAATCAGCTGCTTCTAAAGTCAGCAGGATATTGTCATGTATTAAAATAGGCCTGGGCATAATATTACTGGGCTTCAGTTCACAGAAAGTATGTGTTGGAGCTGGAGACGGTATAAAGACCATAAGGGGCACATAGCACCTTAGTTGTGAGGAAAAGTGAAAATACATTTATTTTATTTAATTTATTTTGTCCTGAGAAATAAATTAGAGGACATAGAAATTATTTGTATAAGTATATAAATTACCCTACAAAAAATATGGTGAACAGCTGATGTAAAACCAAGCAAAAGATAAGGGGTTAGAGAAAAAAGGGTCAATTTCCAGAAGTGAAAAGTCTTTTTTACAATGAGAACTGTGAATCTGTGGAAAAGCCGCCTCCGGAGCTTGTCACAGCAGCAACAGGCAAGGGCTTTAAGAAAGGCTTAGATAACTACTTACATTTAAATATTATGTACAATTGTAATCAGGAGTAAAATATTTCTTTTTAGGGCAGATTATTTCATTCCTTATGGATTCCATCTTTCTTAATCAATAGAGGGAAAAAAGTTTTAACATTTTCTAACCCCTTGACCCCCTTCATCCACATCTTTCCCCACTCTTGGTTGAACTTGATGGACATATGTTTTTTTTCAAATGTACTATGTAACTATGACTTATGTATGTACACTGTAAAATGGAGTTCTAGGCTGAACATTTAACACTCTACTTCCATTGGTTAGATACATATAGGGCGACATGTATGAAAGGGGCTGCGCCAGTTTTCTGGTGTACTTTGAGCCAAAAAAAAGGTATGAACAGGCGCACTCCAAACTTTGGCGCGATAAGTGCCTTTGTAATGCACCAAAGACACTTTTTAATGAGCCAAAAATTTTGGGTGTTCTGGGGGTGTCGCACCACATTTGTAGGATTAAACACATTTATGATTCTTTGACGCCAAATTATTGTACAGAATAGTTATAACAGCCAGACCAAGTTAAAGATGATCTACCTGAGCCAGACTTGTTGTACTGGCACTAGACTGCGCTTTTATGTATGAACTGCAGAAGAACAGGTTCATACATTCTGGCTCATTCTACACTCCCTTAAAAGGTGTCTCACTACAAGGGTTGCTTTTTATGTTAAAGACCTTGCAAAAACAAGTCACTTTGCGATATATGTCCATTACCAGTGTCCTACCTATTCCTAGATATCCCCTCTTGTATGGGCTACATCAGCTCCTTGGGTCGCTATATCTACAGACCTGTTTACTCTCTAATGATAGGCTGTCAGCATTGGTCGCTATAGTTACAGACCTGGCTTCTGCTGTAGCCTAATGGAAGCCAGGAAACACGCCCCCGAATTAAAAATGAAACCAAGAAAACAGGTCGGAGGTAAGAAGAATCAAAGTAGTGAGACAACCCCTTTAAAGCTATTTAGAAGTGGTCTGTCAGCACCAGGATTCATACATGTCGTCCATAATGTTTATCTGCCATCACTAGGAACCGTTTTCCTATGTTTCATAACTTGGGTAGGTTAGATATACATTTCTTAGACAATACAGACAGATCAAAACGACCACTAAAACTTACTAGGAATATCAAACGGTGTGAAAGGTCCATCATTGTCATCATCCTCTTCTTCATCTTCGTCATTTTCATTATTTTCATTGTCTTCATTTTCATTCTCTGTTTCATTGCCGGCTTCAGCAACATCTTCATCTTTTCGTGTGCCATTTGCACTTCTCTCTGTAGAAATCCCAGGGCCTGTTCCATTCTCAACAGCATGCTTAAATGGAATTTTAATGGAAACCTCTGATTCCCCATTTGCATAGGCTCTGCTGTTTATTAATCTCTGTCTCTGTAACAAATTGTGTAGCAAAAACATTTGTCAAAAAATGAAGAACATATAAAAAAACAAGAGCTGTGGAAATGAAAGATCCGATTTAGGCCTGGTTGACATCTGGATGTATCAGCTTTGTTATGTCTAGTATTCCTTCTCATATTGCATATATGTTGTATTGTAGCTAGAAAGCATTAAATCTATGACCCGCAGTAGAACAGGTTCACAGATTTTTTTGCATGCTACTAAGGCATGCAAAAAAATGGCATCTGAGCGCCAAAATACATACATGTCGCCCATTGTGCCCAATTTTCCATTTCCCTTCATAGTGTTACAAGAGTTCCGGTGTGAATGGAGGGCAGGTATGTTAAATTTGGGTGTTACTGCTCTCACACTCTCATACTGGTCACTGGAAGTTCAACATGGCAAAGAACTCTCTGAAGATCTAAAATAAAGAATTGTTACTCTACATACAGATGACCTAGGCTATAAGAAGATTGCCAACACCCTGAAACTGAGCTGCAGCATGGTGGTAAAGACCATACAGTGGTTAAACAAGTCAGGTTCCACTCAGAAAAGGCCTCACCATGGTCAACCAAAGAAACTGAGTGCACGGGCTCTGCATCATATCTAGAGATTGTCTTTTCAAATTAGACGTATAAATGCTGCCAACATCACTGCAGAAGTTAAATGGGTGTGGAGTCAGTCTGTCAGTGCTCAGAATATACACCGCACACTGCATTAAATTGGTCTGCATAGCTGTTGTCCCAGAAGGAAGCCTCTTCTAAAGATGATGCATAAGAAAGCCTGCAAACAATTTGCTGAAGACAAAAAGACTAAGGACATGGATTACTGGAACCATGTCCTGTGGTCTGATGGAACAAGGTAAACGTATTTCATTCAAATGGTGTCAAGCGTGTCCAGGTGAGGAATACAAAGACGAGTGTCTTTTGCCTATAGTCAAGAATGGTGGTGGGAGTTTAATGATTTGGAGTGCTGCTGGCTGTGGGGAGCGAGAGTTCATTGAGGTAACCATGAATGCCAACATGTAATATGACATACTGAAGCAGAGCATGATCCCTTTCCTTCGGAAACCGGGCCGTAGGGCAGTATTATAACATTACAAACACACCTCCAGGAAGACCACGGTCTTGCTAAAGAAAATGAGGGTAAAGGTGCTGGACTGGCCAAGCATGTCTCCAGATGTAAACCCTATTGAGCATCTTTGAGGCATCCTCAAACTGAAGGTGGAGGACAGCAAGGTCTCTAACATCCACCAGCTCCGTGATGTCGTCATGGAGGAGTGGAAGAGGATTTCAGTGGCTGCAGCCGGTTAAGCTCTATTGAACTCCATGCCCAGAGAGTGCTGGAAAATAATTGTAGCAACACAAAATATAAATACTTTGGGCGCAATGGGCCTCATGTATGAACACTGTATAGGTCTAAGACTTCCTTTGTTGCCCATAGCAACCAAACAGAGCTCCACTTTCATTTTTACAGAGCACTATATGAAATGAAAGGAGAGTGCTGATTGGTTGCTATGGGCAAAAAAGTCTTAAATCTAGACAGTTTTCATACATGTGGCCCAATATTGATGGCTGTGTGTTGAGTTATTTTGGGGGCACATCAAATTTACACTGTTAGGCTATGTTCACACGGCTTAACTGCGGGACGTAATTACTCCCCGCAATTACGCCGTGTGGCCGGGGGCGGGGCGGGAGCGGGGGAGTGAGCGGGGGGCCAGCACTTCGCCGGCCCATTGACTTGCATTACCAGCGGCGCGTATACGCCGCTAGTAATTCACATGTCACTTATCTCCCCGCCCGGCGGATTCGCCGAGCAAGGAGAGGAGACGTAATCCATAGTTCTCTATGAGAACTGTGGATTACCGTAATGAATGGGCCATTTTGAGCCCGTAATTTGCGCACTACGGCGCGGAGTTACGGACCGAAATACGGCCCATTTTAAGCTGTGTGAACATGGCCTTACACAAGCTGTACACTGACTACTTTACATTGTATCAAAGTGTCATCTCTTCAGTATTTTCCCATGAAAAGATATAATACAATATTTACAAAACTGTGAGGTATGTACTAACTTTTTGAGATACTGTAGCTGTACGTTGTTCTTCCATTATACCCGGCACTTACCTACGTCTCCTACCCTCACTGTTTTATTTCTAGGTCCCTATATACGACCATCTTGTTTTCCTTATGTTCTTTTCCTCTTCCTTCCTCTCTTCTTCTTTCTCTCCTTTATGTAAACACTCATTGTACCTTATTCCTCCACAGATGTGACTAGAGGAAGGCCGTTATTGGTCAAAACGTTTCCCTATCTACATCTGTACCTACGCATTGGAATCTTTTATTTAACCTCATTCACCTTATGGAGAGCTATGTTGTGTAAAAATATTTCAGAATGTGAATAAGTGTACATTTTTTTTTCATTGAAATGATTTTTATTTATCAAAGCATATAATACAAAGTTGTGCAATGCAAAGAAAGGTTTTTTTAAATTTTCCACCCTCTCCTCTCTACACAAACAGAAACAAATCGAAAACTATAGCTTCCGTGCCCAAACGTCTACCATGAAACATATAGTGTGCAAACCATAAGGCTATGTTCACACGGCTAATTGCAGGACAGTACGGCTGCAATAATGCCGGGTGCACGGGACGATCGGCGCATACATCCGCGGCGCGGGGGGGGCAGCCCACTGGCCCCATAGGCTGTCACTACTCGCGCCGCGGAAGCGCCATGAATAAATGACATGTCAATTATCTCCCCACGCGTACAATATGATCGTATTGTATGCCCAGGGAGAGGAGGCGTAATCCATAGTTCTATATTAGAACTGCGGATTACCGTAATGATTGGGGCGCATTTCGCTCATACTAGAGCGCAGTACGCGGCAAAATGCGCCCCAAAATAAGCTGTGTGAACATATCCTTACTCTTATGTGCTTTCCTATGTAAAATATTCTTTGGTTGGGACTACAGGCCATACCAACGCAGGAAAGCCATTTGTAATCTTCATCTGTGCCAGTGCCACATCCCATATTATCACTACAAACTATGATATATTTAGCGCTTCATCTCTACACAGATATGGAGATGCCAATCCCGGAGAATCTAACCATTTATGCCATATCTTATAGAACTTAGAAATACTATCCCTTTTCCTATAAATTCCCTTCTCCAGATTAAGAAGCCAGTTAATTTTTTTGATAAATTCGAAGAATTGGGGAGTTTAAAATTGCATCACTTATAGTTGTGCTATGGATTTACTACATCGGTTGACATCTGCGTCAGCGGTTCTGTTCGGAGCGGTACTCATTATGTTTGAGTCTATTAATGCACCACTTGGGTATATTCTGTATTCATGACGTACCTCCCTGACTGACATCTTTTTGTATTTTGGTGTTTATATGACATATCATTGCTGCTTAGAACGAGTACATGCATTTTTGCATTGAGTCTTTTTGGATTTCAAGAATCATCCTCTTATAAACCCCATATACTGTACTTTAGTTATATTTTGACCACTTTCTTGTCTTTTTGTGGATCTTGTTTGTATTCTTTTGTTTATCTCACCATTATCATATATTCTGTATATGTATTTTTACATAATTTTAAAGTATAATAATAAAATATAATGCTTTTACCCTATACTCTCGATTTTCTTTTGGTTAAATATATCGGAGCGGAATCTGTAATATGATGGACACCAATACCGCCTGACAGACCCCATGGATCACAATGGGGTCTGTTGAGTTTTCATTCCAATGTCTGTCATTTTAATAGAAAAATAGCACTGTATGCTGCACTTTTTCTGTCATTTTTGATGGAATCTGTAACAGAGGCTCAAAACAGAATCTCCTACGCAGATGTGAACCTAGCCTAGGGCTCAATTTATATTTTGATACAGTTTTTTTTCTATCTTAAAATATAGCGTTTGCCTAGTAGCAAAATTCCTTTGTAGGGCTGTAGTTACGTCATATCAGATAATACAAGCTGAAATATGAATCCGAATTTTAACATTGTTGTCTTATAAACATCTATTGAACGGTGCTCTGTTTAATACTGTTGCCTACCTTTCTGGTATAGCTATGTTTTTACACTGTACGTTTACTTGGCCTGTATGTTACTTCCTAACACATATTTTGTACTCCAAGCATCCAATTTATCTGTTCCCCACTTCGGCAAGAATGTTCTGTACTATTTTTTAGGGGCCAATCCTGTCACTTATCTTGATGAAATGACCTGCTGTTAACAAACAGACAAGATGTTCTAAGCCCCAGTATTCGATATACTGACCTCATTTATCAACATGCGGCTAGCCATAGAGAGACGAGTTTTTGGTGGAAAGTGGCTGGTTATCATGATCCTCAGTCCGGCCTCGGAAAACGATAGCTGATGTGGATATGCAGAAAGTAGCTCATCCACCATTATCACTGAAGTTTTACGGTGAAAATTTCCTATGAAAAAATAAACAACATTTTCATGTTTCTTGAAAATACGCTGGTCATTCAAATTAAAATGGCCCCAGGATACAATATCTTATCATATACAATGAGCTTTCCTGGGATATTGTATCAGACACCGCTGATCTGCGGCTCATGAGATTGACTGGAAGATCTAACCAATTATTCTAAACTTTTCACTTGTAAAACCCCTGTATTAGTGAGATGCATGCAGTGATTGGTGCTCTAGTAGCGTCTCTCTACAGTACAGTGCGGTATTACATGTCCTGTACTGCTCTTACATGTATTAGTGAAGTGCATGCAGTGATTGAAGGTCTAGTAGCTATGAATTACTGTAATTATGGGGCGCATGTCGTGCATATTGAAGCGCAAATATGCCGCGAAATGCGCCCCGCAATTACGCAGTGTGAACATACCCTTAAAGGGAACCTATCAGGTGATTTTGACTACCCTGCGTGAGAGCTGGATGTGATAGAGGAGAGAAGCTGAGCTCTGTGATATATAGGGTTATATGATAGAGGGGAGAAGCTGAGCTCTGGGATATAGAGGGTTATATGATAGAGGAGAGGAGCTGAGCTCTGTGATGTATAGGGTTATATGATAGAGGGGAGAAGCTGAACTCTGTGATATATAGGGTAATATGATAGAGGAGAGAAGCTTAGCTCTGTGAAATATAGGGTTATATAATAAAGGGAGAGAAGCTGAGCTATTTGATATTTAGGGTTATATGATAGAGGGAGAGAAGCTGAGCTCTGTGATATATAGGATTATATGATAGAGGAGAGGAGCTGAGCTCTGTAATATATAGGGTTATATGATAGAGGAGAGGAGCTGAGCTCTGTAATATATAGGGTTATATGATAGAGGAGAGAAGCTGAGCTCTGTGATATATAGGGTTATATGATAAAGGGAGAAAAGCTGAGCTCTGTGATATATAGGGTTATATAATAAAGCAGAGAAGCTGAGCTATGTGATATTTAGGGTTATATGATAGAGGGAGAGAAGCTGAGCTCTGTGATATATAGGGTTATATGATAGAGGAGAGAAGCTGAGCTCTGTGATATATAGGGTTATATGATAGAGGAGAGAAGCTGAGCTCTGTGATATATAGGGTTATATGATAGAGGAGAGGAGCTGAGCTCTGTGATATATGGGGTATATGATAGAGGAGAGAAGCTGTGCTCTGTGATATATAGGGTTATATGATAGAGGGAGAGAAGCTGTGCTCTGTGATATATAAGGTTATATGATAGAGGAGAGGAGCTGAGCTCTGTAATATATAGGGTTATATGATAGAGGGAGAGAAGCTGAGCTCTGTGATATATGGGGTTATATGATAGAGGGAGAGAAGCTGAGCTCTGTGATATATAGGGTTATATGATAGAAAAGAGAAGCTTAGCTCTGTGATATATAGGGTTATATAATAGAGGGAGAGAAGCTGAGCTCTGTAATATATAGGTTTATATGTTAGAGGAGAGGAGCTGAGCTCTGTAATATATAGGGTTATATGATAGAGGGAGAGAAGCTGAGCTCTGTAATATATAGGTTTATATGATTTGGAGTAGGATTTCTGTGAGAAAAGCAAAGAACAAAATCATTCAGAATGTGAAATTACTGCTATCCACGTCACATTCCATGGCTGACAGTTTGCTCTGTTCACACAATAAAGCACTGAAGGTTGTCAATCACTGTATGTGGGCGGGGTAAGTTGGACTCCTCACTTATCTCTTAAAGAGTCCAGTCAGTATTTGCTCTGCATTTTAAGCAGAAACTCTGCATCACATCATATAAACCTACATAATAGCTTCTTCTCTATCACATCATGCACTCAGCTAGGGAAGCATAAACCACCTGACAGGTTTCCTTTAAATATGCTGTCGCCATAGCCTGCGTCAACCAAAGGTGGTATGACGCTCCGTCATCCTCACCATCATCACTAACATCCTCATCATCGTCCTCAAAATATTAGGCTATTACAATCCGTAGGTAAATTGTCTTTACCTTTTTTAAGTAACACTACAGTTGCATCACAGTTGATGTTGTCATCTATTTCTGCATTACTTGCCAGTCCATTTGCCATGTTTCCTGCTCCTTTGTTCCTTTTTTCAAAGCACTGGTGTATAGATGAGTTGAATCTAGATTAAAAAGACCGTCTGGATTACTCACTGTACTTAGCTGCAAGAGCACACAGGCTGTAATCTCTGAAAATGTGACTTAACAAATTATCATCTTGAGCTATGATTATTTTGAAGTTCAGCTGTAAACAGAATATTTGGAGCTATTATGTACAAGGCTAGGTTAGCATCAGTTGTGCCTGATGGCAAACAAGTTTTGACATCCTTATGCCCTGTCTTTATCAATGATGGCAGATTTCTAGCATTGATTTTTGTAGCCCTGTCACTTTTGTAGCACAGGGGATTTTTTGCACTGCTATAAAAAGCAGTTTGTCCTTATAGCTTTAATCTGTGAACTAAGAAAGGTAGATTTAATGGTCACATAAACACAATATGCACTTTCTATTTGTGCTGGTTTCAATGCGTATAACATCAAGGGGAGGGACAAGCTATGCACCAGTGAAGCCATGCAGCTCAGAAGCTATCCTCAAGCTCCTCTTATAGGGGTGGTCTTAATACAAAGATTAGCATTCAACATATAGGGAGTGTTAAAGGAGTTGTCTCACTACAGGCTTTCAGCCTACCTTAGTGTGTCTGGCAGCATAGGATTTTTGAATTCAGGGGCGTGCTTCGTGCCTGCCTCTTCTCCTTCCCCTTCCCCCCCCCACACTCAGCACACAGACAGCTCTCCTCCTCAGACTGCAGTAACTTCTATAAAGCAGGGGGAGGGCGAGGGGGTTTGCTGTCAGAGTTAACCCTGTGTGTGCCTGCCTAGATCTGCTGCTCACTGTTGGATCAGCTGCACTGTGCGGCTGCTGTGGCCGAGCTCTTGCTGCTCCTCTCCACAGAGTCAGGAGACAGCAGGGAGAGGGCTGATCTATGAGTGGCTATGGAGCCAGAGGTCTGTGAAGCTGTGTATGCTAATAGCAGAGCGGGGTGGGGGGGGGGGTGTAAAGGTTCCTATACCCCCTGCTTAGCATACAAATCTCCATGGACATCTCAAGCAACATCAAACACTGTCCTCCCATCAGAACAGACACAGGGCAGCTGTGAAGTGTGTTAGTATAATCACAATGTGTCACTAATACAGCAGAGCAGGAAGGGATATGAACCCTTCACAGGCCCCCCTGATCTGTTCTATTAGTATAGTCAAAGCTCCACAGACACATCATGATTATAGTAACACTCTTCACTGCTGTCACATCATACTGACCACAGATCAGCCTAACCTCTGCTCTCCTCAATCTGTGTAGAGAGCAGGAGGGAGCAGGCACACAAAGGGTTAATCCGGGCAGCACAGCTACACAGACACAGAAGCCAGAGCCCTCCCCCTCACCTACAGAAGCATCACATACTGTGTGGGAGGGGCTCTGTGCTCTGACCTGTATTGAGAAGCTGATGAGTCACCAGCACTGGCAGCCAGTGAGATAAAGATCAACAGGTAGGTGGCTATAGTGATTTGAGGAGCTGATGCACTCCTAACTCAAAATCAGTAGGACATTTGTAATGAACATATTTTGCAAAGCTGCTCGTTTTTTTAAAGATCTTTTAATTAAAACCCAATCATTGTAGCGAGACAACCCCTTTAAATTAAGACTTTTTCCACATACATTCTGTTTTGACTTTTCCCTGGTCAGGAGGTAAGAGATATTCTATCTGCTCTGCTCTGCACACAGGTTTCTCTGGTTACCGTCCTGCTCTTCCTTTTTCTCTCTGCGCATTGTCTTATCTGGTAGCAGCACACAGGACTGCCGGCAGCTTGAGAACAGAGTTTGTTATCTCTAACAAACAAATTAGATTAATTACTTTTGATTGTTTACTTTGAGCTCTGAGGCCATCTGCACTATATTTAACATCTCCTGCATTCAATGTCAGTACATTTAGAAGAGCTAATATGCTTATTACTGCTATAGAACCATCCACAACCTAACCAGGAAGAGAGAGGAAGCATGAATCTAAAGCTGATGTGGCTCTTTGAAACAGCATACAACCCCTTTAATGATTGGGCACAGCTCTCCTGAAGTGCTCGCTTTCATTACAGAGAGAACTGTGCTAATCTGTGCTGTATCACTACAGCTGCTTTGATCTTTCAATTCTGTGCCCACACTAATGTCTTTCAGGAAGGCAGGGAGAGAACAGGGAGCCGAGAGAACAGTGTTCAGCCTTCCGTCATTGTCTGGTGCATTGAGAAGTAAGTATCTGCTTGACACCAGGTATAAAAGATTAACTCCTTCACTGTCCTTGACCACCAGAGATCCTAAAGTTAACCCCTTCACTGCTCTGGACCACCAAAGATGGAGAAATTAGCTTTACTGCTCTAGATAATCAGGAATTGTAAAATAATTCCTTTAATCCCTGGACCCAGAGGCATCCTGACATTAAGCCATTGCCATCCTAGATAACAGTATATACTGACATGAACTAATGAACTAGTGATGATGGCATTAATCTCTTTACTACCCGTTCTCTACATAAAACCTGGTTGATATATGATGTTTTTTACCTGAATCTATGTGGCCCTATGTATTTAGTTGCTGTATGGCTGATTACTAGATTAATTTGTATGGTAATTCTTATTCAATGCTAACCAGTTTTACCCAGAGTAGCCTAAATCTGCATTAAGTGTCCTTGTCACTAGCTTAAATGAGTTTTGCCATCATAGAAACTGCTGACATATTCAAAAGCTATGCCATCAATGTCAGATAGGTATGGGCCAACCCAGCTCCTTTCTATTCATTCCAATGGGAGTTTCGAGTATAGCCAAATGCAACTATGGAACAAATATGTCTGTTACGCCTCAAAGGCTTAAAGGGAGCATTGGAGATAAGCTGATTTGACAATATGGGATAAGTACCAAAGCTCTCCACTAATACATACCAGCAATGCTACTGACTTCTGATAAACCTAAAATGATGCATCACATATGGAGCTACCGTTCAGAAAACAAAGAGAACAGAAAACAGCTAATGTGACGTTGTGGTCTGTGATTGAATGCACCTGTCACGTGAATGATGAACGTACACAAGCTACAGCCTGGACTGAACAGGAGCGTCCAGGAGGCAAGACCCTATTCTTCTTCTATTTTTAAACATGCCCCAACAGACGAACAAGGTTTTTTAACTCTCCGAACACCCCTTTAACTATCCTTGATGGTCCCATAGGACTAAAGTTGACCATACATAGTGACATTCGAAGAAGATGACAAAGAATTATTTATAACTTATTAATATGTTACTTAGGTAGTATTTACTCACTTCATTATAAGAATGTAAATAGCATACATTGAGACCAGAATGACGGACTCCCACCTTTAGAGGAATAATAAGATTTTACATGTAAGTGTTGCTTGTAAAGTCAAAATAAAAAAACAACGCACAAATACTGTATAACAAAACATTTACATAACCATTTAAGTCTCTAACCAACATCACACTAGATCTACTAAAAGGGTTGTCTCATGGAAACAACCCTGTTCATACAGTATGCCACTTGATATGGCAGAATAGAAACCAGGTGCATTTCTGCATACCAACCATTCGGCCGTTGTAGTTAAAATATGTCAATACATAAATCCACTGCACTGTTTATGTAGTGTAAGTTTATATATATATATATATATATATATATATATATATATATATATATATAATATATATATATATATATATATATATATAATGAAGAAAGATTGAAGAGAGTAAATGGGAGGGAGAAAAATAGTATGAAAAGAATAGGAGAAAAAAAAAGAAGAGAATGTAGGGGTAGAGGAAGGAGGGAGGAATAAGTGGAGAATTGTATCTTATAACAAGGAGTTTGGGCTTACCTATTGACAAGGTGTGTTTTGTCTGAGAAAGGTTTAGCCACATAATAATCCTCATCCTGATTTTCCTTTCTTTATATACTTTGTATATTCTGCCTTACTTATTTTTTTCTTTATTTCTACATATCGCCACAGCCCTCCTTAAAGAGAACCTGTCACATAGATTATGCCCCCCTTGCTGAGGACAGCACAAGCTCGTGACAGACCTGCTGTTTCCAGCGCTGTGCCCCTTATTCTGTAAGATGCTGTAGTTTTCGTGTATTTAATGCTCAAATCTGCAGTTTTCAGCCAGAAGAGTCATGAAAAGAGTCAGTTTTATTTATGACCTGCCTACCTGAGGGTAGCCCCGCCCACCTCAACTGATAAACCTATTACTTTGAATAGGTAGAAACATGTGAATAACGGTCAGTGGGCGGGGATAGCCTTTGGTGGGCGGGACTAACACCTGCTCACGAATAAGATTTGAGGGCTAAATGCTCTAAAACTCCAGCATCTTACAGAATAAGGGGCACAGTGCTGGGAACAGCAGGTCTGATGCTAGCTTGTGCTGCCCTCAGCAAGGGGGGCATAATCTATGTGACAGGTTCCTTTTAAAGCAACGTTCTTCACTATTGGCGGACTTGAACTTTACTCAGCTCCTATTGAGCGGTATTACTCATCCTTTTGCTATATTACCTATATCTTGATATCATTTTTCCTTTTTTTACCTTACTCTTCTCATATGTTACTAGTTTCCATACAGCTTATAGCCTTATTTTGTGGCTAAACCTTTCTCAGACAAAACTCACCTTGTCAATAGGTAAGCCCACATACAATTCTCAGCTTTTTTCCTCCCTCCTTCCTCTACCCCTACATTCTCCTCTTCTTTTTCCCTATTCTTTTCATACTAATTTTCTCCCTCCCATTTACTCTCTTCTCTCTTTCTCTATTATGTATATATATACTTACATTACATTTATCCCCACAGATGTAACTTGACAAAAGCTCATAGCTGAAACGTCATGCAATTCAGACATCTGTTGGTCCGCAACATATCCTACCTCAAAATATATTTCTATGTATATATGTACCTTGCCATTGACATATACATATGTTTTACTCATGCAGTCTGTTACTTGATCCCGGCTTTCTGTAAATAAATATACCCCTTCAATAGTATCCCTTTTTGGTGTGTGGTGGATTTATGTATTGATTGAGTTAGACCAAATTGGTCTCTTCCACTTCTTGAAAGCACCCAAACCTCCTATATACCTTAGGTGGGCGTAACCATTTACCTGAAGTTTAAGTAGTTAAAATATGTGGCCTGCTGAGGCAATCCCCTGACCTTAATCAGCAGTGGATCTAAGGTCATCAGCTGACCAGCTCTTCATGGTACATCCCATTAAACTAGATTGGGGCACATTTATGAAAGCAGTTCTACCAGAATTCTACCGCAATTTGCGACAAAAATAATGGCGTACATGCCTTACACAGCATTTATGTGTTTTAGACAGTTTCTAAAATCTGAGGAAGAGCAATTTTGCACATAACGCGTAAGTTCTGCCAATAAACACAGTATTTTTAACATTGGAGTCTCTGCGCTATTTTGGGACCACATAGTTGTTGGCTTTTTAGTGGGTCAACTATTGGAATTTTACTCGGTTTTACTCATCTTCCCCCTGCACCCCTCTGCTTGGAAGGACTAGGACATTGGAACCAGCAGGTGACACCGTCATATCGCCTAACGGAGAGTTGTGCCTCCTTAATCAGCACAACGGCACAAGGTGAGCAGATACAGTAAAATTTTCTTATTACCACGGTGTGCCACTGTAAGGGTATGTTCACACTGTGTAATTTTGGCGCGCATTTTGCCACATATTTGCATTGGTAGAGAACTATGGATTACGCCTCCTCTCCCCGCTCGTATTGTACGCGCGGGGAGATGACATGTCAATTAGTTGCGGCGAATACGCGCCGCGAGTAATGAATGTCAATGGGGCCAGTGGGAATACGCACATATTAGCGCCAGCTCCCGAAAGATACGATGTACTGTGGCCCGTACTATACGCGCCGCAGTACATCGTGTGAACATGCCTAATACACAAAGGTGCGCTCCCGCATCAACTTTCTCCTGTTAGACCGTTTCTAGACACTTCAGCTCCTTGTCTGACAAAAGGGCGTGGCCTTGGTAAAAGGGGTGTGGCTTCATGAAAGGGGATAATGCAGCAAAAATGTGCCAAAATTTTGCCGCAGTTCAAAGCATAAAGTAAGCCAACTTAAAAATGGTGTAAAGTTAAACTTAACAGTTCTAACATGCTCCAGAGTTATGAGCAATATAATAAATGAGGCGCATGTCTAGTTTAACTTTACACTGTCTAAGTGTTAGACGATATTAATAAATCTGCCCTATTGTTTCTATTACATATGCATGTGCTAAAAGTAATACACGTATCAAAATTGTCAGAGTAAAGGTAGTGTTGCCTTCCAACTTCATTTCCTAAACTGCACAGGTAAAGTGAAACCTATAGTGTATCTATAGGACAATTATTCTCTAAGACAGTTTTAATACATGAGGTCAGGGACGGTGCTCCTAATGAATATCATCAGTAAAATGATGGCACAGCTGTGATGGTTTTCATTACTGTTTTTGATGGTTAATATGATTATTATATCTTCTTTTATCAGTGTGAGAGACGCTTGTTTAACTCATCACCAGTTTTTATATTTTACTCTAAAAGATTTGAATATAATGCTTTACTTACCAGGAAACTTTTTCATCATATATAAACTGTGGAGAAAGTAAGACAAAAATATGACTTAATCAGTGCATTCAAGGAAGTCATTCACAGTCCATACAATTTCCACCTAATTTCATTGTTCTAGGAGTGAATACAGTTTTTTCTGCACTCAAATAATTTACAGAGTAGAAACCTGAATGACAAATTCACTATTATATTAAACTATACAGCAACTTGGTTTCCCCAAGATCTTGGATCTGGATGCTGAAGGTTCTAGTCTTTACAACTCCCTTGGTAACACTACGGAGGTGGAAACTCTGTTCTTTGCATATACAGCAGAAGTCAATCAAGAAGCAGAGAACACACGTAAGTAAAAGACTTCAGGTCTAAAGAACCATATTTAAAGGGGTTCTTTAAACATGGTTGGGAAGGCCTATTACTGCAAAGTAAGAAATTTTCAAACTGCTTATTATTAAAAAAAATGTATGCTTTACCTAATACAGGCCTTTTCTGCAACTTGAACTTGCTCTCTTGTCTCCTTGGTTACCAACCATCACTATGTGTATTCAGTGGTGGCCAGTAATGTAGCGTTATCAAAGCCACAAATGCAAAATCCTTAGACAAGAGATTAACGTAGCTCACCAAATTGCTGTCTTCAGTGCACCTGTGTCTCCAACTAACAGCAGCTCACCATTGCACGGTTCACGAACTCCCAGCCAAGAGTTATTCAACAGAATCCAAAATACAAAGGTATTGGGACCAGCAATTTTTCTGTGAAGCAATGCTATGTTTTATTGTAATCCATAAGTGTGGAGGGTACAAAAAGGAGGATAAAACCGACGCGTTTCGGGCGCTACATGTTGCCCTTGATCACGGTACCAACAAGGGCGACATGTAGCGCCAGAAACACTCCGCACTTATGGATTACAGTAAAACAGCATTGCTTTGTAATTTGGATTTTAGCGTTATCAAACTGTCTGAGAATAAGTTCCTATGAACTGTCCGGCAGTGAGGGGAGTACACATGAGCAAAAATGCATGTCTCCACTATCTGACCACAAGCAACTTTAAAATAACGCTGCATTACCGGCCACCATTGAAAACACACAGTGGTGGTCGGTTACCAAGGAGACAAGACAACAAGTTGAAAGCACACATTTTTTTTAATAACCAGCATTTTGAAAAATGCTTACTTTACAGTTATTGACCTTTCCAGCAGCACTTGCTGGTGATGGGAATACTCATTTATATATAGATGAAACAGAACCCTACATGAAAGAACATACAGGCTATGAAGGCAAACAAAGTAAATATCGGACTCTCAGTGAGAAGATCCCAACCTGGTTTTCTCAACACCTTTTTACTGAATAGCAGGCACCTGTGCAGACTACCTCTCAAGAAACTGCATAGTAGGCCAAAGAGAAAGTGCGGTAAAGGCAGTAATAAACAGCAGATCATAATGAAACTATAATGAGTGTCTCATTAATATATTTGCTATTATTATTTATTTGAATGTATCATTAATTCCAGGGCACTATACATACGAATAGAGGGTTTAAATACATAACAAAAGATAAAACACAAATAATCAGCAAATAACTGCAAGTAATGGAAGCAGGAGTCAGAAGGTGACAGAGGCTATTTGACCCCCTGCCTTCTATGTATACCATTCACTACATGTATGGATATTGAATACAGCTACTTCAAATCATGTATTTTTCTGAGTTCCCCCAACTTATATTGGGAAAACTCACTCCTAAAATAGAGAAAAGTAGAAAATGAGACTTAAAGGAGTTGTCTCACAACTGGATTTCATCCTACCTTGGTGCTGTCCTAAGAGCTGTAGTTTTGAAATCATGGGCGGGAGCACTGGCTTCCTGGAGTCCTCTCCCCCCTCCCTTCATCTAGGTGACGTCATGCTGCTGCGCTCGCTCCCGATGCTAACAGCATTGGAAGGGAGAACATCTCAGATCACAGAGTTCTCTTTCCCCTGCTGCTCACCATTCAATAGTATCCACCGTGTACACAGCACATATTTCTCTCCCCATACATCCATACATGACAGCACGCAGGGCAGGCCAGGGGTTCCCAGCACAGGGTATTGAGCAGGGGGGAAGCGATTCAAATAATCTCTGATGTGTTGTATTTGCATGGAGTTATCTCAGTGCTACATCTGTCTGTGTCTGCTTAATTACTATTCACTGACTGTTGACTATTTCCTGCCTGAATCATTCACTTCAGCAGTGAAGCTGGTTAGGTAAACAGGAGAGTGAATGCTAATTAGGCAGACTCAGAGCTGAATGAGACAGGCAGGAAATAGTTAACAGCAGTGAATAATAATTAGGCTGAGACACAGATAAGGCAGCAGGGGAGATGACAGGGGCTGCTAGTATGCCTGCTCTAAATCACTGAGCTGTGCCGCAGGCAGAGCGAGGACAGAGAGAGAAAGGACAGGAGATAGTTAAACTTGCGTGCTCGCTCCCAACGCGACCTGTTGTGATAAGATGCCGGAGATACAGCCTATCAGGGAGAACAAGCAGGTCGGTGACTATAGAGACCTCAGCAGCCTCTGAAGCCACTAAAAACAAGTTATCTAGAAATCAGTAGGAGATTTGTTATTGACATATATTGCAAACGTGCTTGTTTTTTGAAGATCTTTAATTTGAATGACAATCTTTGTAGTGAGACAACCCCTTTAAAGGAAATATGGATGTAAAAATACAGACATTAGTTATTTTGCATTGACTGACATTAAGATTTTCTCAATATGCAGGACTTCCCGAAAAAGCTCATTGTAGCAGTGGTTTATATTGATGGACCCAAGGATAACTGGGAGATTTAATCTATACTCTTGAGGTCTTCTTTTTTTATCTCCTCTGATGAACCCCCTTTGTTTCACTGTGGGGGGAGAAATACGTAGTTTTTTTCTTTTTCTTTCTTATGCATCAGCATTAGATACCTTTTGATGGGCTTATATTCCTTATAAGGCGCTATAGGGATATCTAAGATGAGTGTTTCTTCACGGGGGTATCCTTTCCAGGGCAATGACTCCGTTCCCCTTGATTTAGGAATTGAGTAGTTGTGTATATAGGGATAGTGCATCATCTTATTACACAATTTCTTCCTCTAGCACTGTTTTGGATTATGGACAAATTTGGATGTTTGAAAAAAACATGGGAAACTGCTTTCTAAATGAATACTACCAAGTAACCATGAGTGTTTTCCGTTTCTCTGTTTACTGCTGATACATAATGGGGTATAAATATAAAAATCATTAGACGTATATATTGTCCCATTCATGTCAGTACAAAAAGAGCTAGTAATTGTTATAGCTGTTGTTTAAAAAACTTTTTCATTGTATTAACAAAGGTTATTTTTTAATCACCAGTAATGTAACTTTTCTTTGACTTCAGTGAAGTTAGTTAGTGGTTGACATACTAAATTTCCTAATGAGATTTGATATCCTATGTGATTTCCTAATGAGGTTCCGATATGAAAGTTTTCCTGAGTACTCTCACAAATATACAAGGTTGGCTGAGTGTCATCTTTGGATCCTGACTTCTTTCAGGAAAGAAGGAGGGTAGAGGTAATTATCATACAAGAAGAGGAAGAGGTAGAAGACAGCGGTAATGGAATTGGAGGAGAAACACCTAGAGAGAAAGAGCTTTCTCACAGGAATGAACTCGAGGGAGAGGGTCTCCCACAAATGGATCTCATGGTGGTTCTTCTTCTTCTACCTCGTCTTCGCAGTTCCTTCTTTTTAAGAGAGGCAAGAGGAAGCCCATATAGACTCAGAGAAAGACCACAGAGACAAAATGTAAGAAAGTGACCCCCATGATAATCAAATCATCAACCTATTATCCAGGGCCCTAATAGAAATGGAAATAATAGTGCTTTCAAAAGGCTTATCTTTTGTATCAACGACCAAGTTTAATGCTCTTTCCTGGATAAAGGATGTAAATCTATTTGTGATGAAGCTCAAATGGCATAAATTCTTTATGAATAATGATGTGTAAATATGTGCAAACTTGGGATCACAGATTTACAAGGGATACAAGCCCTTGTATGTTTACTAGAAGAAGAAGAGGGATGAGCTATGTTAGAACATTATACTGATTTAAGGGGAACCTGTCACATAGGTTGTGCCCCCCTTGCTGAGGGCAGCACAAGCTAGTGACAGACCTGCTGTTTCCAGCGCTGTGTCCCTTATTCTGTAAGATGCTGTAGTTTTAGAGTATTTACCCCTCAAATCTTATTCATGAGTAGGTGTTAGCTCCGCCCACCAAAGGCTAGCCCCTCCTACTGACAGTTATTCACATGTTTCTACCTATTCAAAGTAATAGGTTTGTCAGTTGAAGTGGGCGGGGCTAGCCTCAGGTGGGCAGGGTTTGAAAAAAACTGACACTCTGAATGACTCTTTGAATGACTCTTCTGGCTGAAAACTGCAGATTTGAGCATTAAATACACGAAAACTGCTGCATCTTACAGAATAAGGGACACAGCGCTGGAAACAGCATGTCTGACACTACCTTGTTCTGTCCTCAGCCTGGGGGGCAAAAACTATGTGACAGGTTCTCTTTAAAGAAAAAGAGCACTAATATGCCCCCTATGCTTACCTCCAAAATAGACATCTTTTTAGACTTGGTCCCAAACAATTTAGAGCAACTAACCTCATGTAGGAGTGGCAACACTAAACATTTGAGTAAAATTGCGATGAAAGCACTTCTTAAATTAGAATCTGACTCAGATGTGATTATCAAGCCCTCAGACAAAGGGGGGGACTTGGTAATCATAGTTAATGAGGAATGTAGAAAGATGTAGGATACTACTGGATGATAGGAAGGGGTATACGGTTCTGGCACAAGTTCCAACTACCCATCGTTTTGAGGAACTGGAGAGTCTAATGATTGATGCATTGGATCGAGGCCTCATCACAAGAGATTAGGTGAGGGTGCTGTTACCAGAGAATCCACAGATTGATATTTTTTATGCCCTTCCAAAGATATACAAGAGACTGATTACTCTTAAGAGTCGCCCCATTGCATTAGGCATTGGTTCCATCTCGGAAGGAGCAGGGTTATACATAGATAAAGACTTGCATAGCTTCATGGTATCATTGCCATCGTATGTACAAGATACAGCAGACTTAATGAGTAAAGAAAATAATCCCTTAAAATTTAACTTTTAATAATTCCTATAAAAAACCTCTTGATATAGAAAAATATTTTTAAACAAATACAATATCATATAAGAATAGGCGTGTTACTTACCACCCTAATACCGCAATCAGTATTCTTATACGGATGGTGGTTGTAAGGTCCGGGTTAGAAAGCAGCAATGATTCCAATCTAGATGGAAAATGGATTACAATATTCTATCCCTATACTACTTATACCTAACCTTACCCTACCTAAATGGGGCCACCGCTCTGAAAAGAGCGACCCCACACTGGACAACCCCTAAAGTAGACTAATCGCTATTCCCTGTAGCTCCTATGGGAGCGAATAAGTCATACCATTAATCCATAGATTACCCAGACGCGTTTCTCCGAGGGTAATAAATACTCCTCTCCTCAGTGGGTTATATGGTAACAAAAAGTAAAAATTCATCAATCACCGGGGTCATATGGAACTTGTTACGTCCAAAATGGAACTAGTCACGTCCATTCACTCAGTATGCCCTCTGAGGAGAGGAGTATTTATTACCCTCGGAGAAACGCGTCTGGGTAATCTATGGATTAATGGTATGACTTATTCGCTCCCATAGGAGCTATAGGGAACAGCGATTAGTCTACTTTAGGGGTTGTCCAGTGTGGGGTCGCTCTTTTCAGAGCGGTGGCCCCATTTAGGTAGGGTAAGGTTAGGTATAAGTAGTATAGGGATAGAATATTGTAATCCATTTTCCATCTAGATTGGAATCATTGCTGCTTTCTAACCCGGACCTTACAACCACCATCCGTATAAGAATACTGATTGCGGTATTAGGGTGGTAAGTAACACGCCTATTCTTATATGATATTGTATTTGTTTTAAAATATTTTTCTATATCAAGAGGTTTTTTATAGGAATTATTAAAAGTTAAATTTTAAGGGATTATTTTCTTTATAGTTTGGATGAATATTTCTGTCCCTATAGGTATTGATATATAAGTTTTTTCTAGTTAGAAGACTTAATGAGTAACTTAGAACATCTTACTGTGGATAAAGATGTTAGCTTAGCATCCAGGGGTGTGGAGGTTCTTTACAGCAGCATCCCACATCACCTGGGCCTGGAGGCTGTGGAATTCTTCCTAAGATCTAGGAGTGCGCGACATCATGTGCATAACAAATTTGTGCTTTAACTATTACAATATGTGTTGACTCTATTCCCTCTTTGAACATGGGCTGTACCACCAGCTCATGGGCATGGCAATGGGAAGTTCACATATGCAAATGTGTTCCTGGTCTGGTGGGAGGACACGCTAGCGTTCAAAGAGGAAAATAACACATATGGGTCTATGATCTTATATTGGGGAAATACATAGACAATATCTTCCCACTATGGCTGAACTGTCGAGAATTTTGCTTTGGTTTGTTTATTGACGTCTTGAATACAAATACGTTAGGCTTACAATTCACTAGTGATATTAGAAGAGTGAAGAAATCAGGCGATACCTTTTAGAGGCTAACTGAATATATTTGATGGTGAGCTTTCGAGAGTACTAACTCCCTTCTTCAGACATGATACTTATACTACTAGTGATATTAGTGATACCGACCTCTCTTTTCTGGATCTGAGAATTTCTGAGGATATGGAGGAAAATCTGAGGACAAAAATATACTGCAAGGAAACATCGACCAACAGTCTTCTTAGGTGGGAGAGCTATCACCCACCAAGTTTGAAGAAGGCGGTCCAAAAAGGGCAATATTTAAGAATAAAAAGAAATTGTTCACACATTGAGTATTTCCATAGACAGGCCAAAGACCTTAAAATTAGGTTCATGGAAAGGGGTTACCCTGAGGGCATATTAAGATCAGCATTCAAAAGTGCCTATGAGAGAAACAGATCCTCCCTATTGGTAAGAAAAATGATGAAGGCAATAATGAAGGGATCACTAGAATAATAGGAACATGCAACAATCATTCTATAGGTGTCTCTAACATTTTTGAGAAGTCCTGGGGTATTCTCAGAAGTGATGTGGACCTTCTTACTTGTTTGCCTTCTCGTCGACAAATTACCTATAAGAAGGGATTATTATTCTCTTTAGATTTCAATTTGAAATTTCAAGATCACGTCCTCGTGTAGAATCATGTGTATTCTATATATGTCCATCTCCCTGACGATACAAATGTTTCTACCAAATAAATAAAATCATCCCTATGACCACTAGATGGCGCTTCATTACAATTTATCAATTGCTCCCCATCATGATCGCCTTCTTCACAGTGGATATGAACACAGTAGAAACTACTTTTTCCTAGAATATCACAGCAGTACAAAAAAAGAATCGACTTTAATTTTTGTTTTTCCTTTTCTTTGATATGTTTATCTTTTTTTTATACTAGTATAAGTTATATATGAATGGCATTACTCAATCTAGATGTACAGCTATACTTCTTTCTCTATTTAATAAATTTCCCTCTAAAAAACAAAAAAATTATTGTCATGACTACTCTAAAAAAAAGATTTTCTTTCAAATAAATTTATTCCTTTCGTAAGTGTTGGAGAATTTATAACAGGTAAGCCAGTCACCATAAGGCCTCGTTCACACGGCCTATTTCGGAACAGATTTGCCGCCGTATTTACGATCGTAAATCCGTTCCGAAATCAGTCTGAAATAAGTTGCAGGCCATCTAATATTGGTTTTAATGGGAAATACGTGCCGTCGTTCAGACGACATGTATTTCAGTGCCGTATTGCCGCCGCGTATTTGCTGCCGGAAAAACAATGTGCATGTCAATTATTGGGCCGGATTTCGCGACGGCTTGTAAATCCGTCGCAAAATACGTGCCACACTAAGTGACACTTATTTCCAACTGATTTTCAACTGATTTCGGAACGTATTTACGATCGGCAATCCGACGTAAATACGTTCTGAAATAAGCCGTGTGAACATTGCCTAAGACAGCTTCCTTAAACTCTAGATCCATGAGCTTCTGTTATTTACACGCCATTGTGACAGGGTTTCAGTGTGGAGTATGAAGAGTTTTTTAGGAATTTTGAGGGTACTGGGGGCGGGGGGTTGCAGTGAGTTGGGCCCCTTGTAATTATCCTCTTTACAGCACATGTCATAAGGTAAAAGGTTGTCCACTGTAGGGCAGTTTAACAGGCTTTATTCAAGTCCAATCTCCATACAGTAACTTCAGTAAACATCAGTGATAACAGCATTGAAATGGTTCCTGACATTCACACAGTTTAGCTGCTTACAGGAGGGTAATAAGCTCAAAGGTACCTGAGGTTTCACCAATCATAACCTGTCACTCCTTTGCTGTGATCACTGGCTGCTAACTTGACTGTCTGGCGTGCAATGGCTGCAGCACACACAGGACTCTGTCTTTACTGTCAGAGTCTCTATCTCCAGCCGCACCATTCACCGTGCTGCACACTCCCTGGACTACCCAGGATACAATTCCCTAGTCTCCTTCTAGAAAACTCTGTCTCCTCTCCTTCTCCCCGCATGCACAGCACCAAGTTCTATCTGTCAAATCCCTAAGGCCCTGTTCACACGGCGGATTTGGCCGCAGGTTTCGGCGCGGTTGCCGCGGCCAAACCCTCGACCAAATCGCGCCCCAAATGCCCCTAGTTCATTACATGGTTTCCTTTGGGAAACTGCGTTGCTATTCACACAACGTGGTTGTGGCCGCGGGCTTGCTGCCCGGGTGTGAGAAGTCTCCTGTCAATTCTGACAGAGACTTCAGTGCGGCGGCCGCACGGTGTCGCTGCGGGTTTGGCCGTGGGTTTCAGCGCGGGTGGTGCGCGGTTGGGCCGCAATTCTCAGTGCGGTTTTTGCCCTGTCTAGTAATTTGTATGGGGGAAAACCTCGCCGCGGTCGGGAGACGCGAGTTTGAGGCTAGGTTTGGACGAGGTTTTGGCCGCCGCAACCACGCCGAAACCCGCGGCCAAACCCGCCGTGTTAACATTGCCTAGGTACTGGACAACAGACCATGTTGTGGGCTGGTACTTCTGGCACCCTCTAATGGCCAAAGAGAGATAACTAATTTACACTTGATAAGAATAGTGACAGTGAAGCTTACTCTGGGTCACCAGAAGTTATATATACATGGCATTACTCAAACTAGATGTACAGCTACACTTTTTTCTCTATTTTATTTCATAAATTCCCCTCTAAAAAAACAAAAAATGTATTGTCATGACTCATGACTACTCTAAAAAAAGATTTTCTTTTCAATTAATTTATTCCTTTCGTAAGTGTTGGAGAATTTATAACAGGTGAGCCACTCACATAACTTAACTTTCTTGAACTCTAGATCCATCAGCTTCTAAAGATTTCCCAAATCTAAATACCTATTAGCAATAGGCAGACATGGTTTATGGATGAAATGCACCACATTAGGGAAGAACAACTGTCACAGATACCGTTCTTCATTTAAAGGACGATTTACAAGAAACTGAAGTCAGACAAAATGCTTTAGAAATTACAGTTCAATGTGAGCTATGACATGACTTAATACCCTGAAGGGGCAATAAAGCAATGCTTTATTCGCACAAACCATTCCTTTGGCTTTTGTGAGCATCAATAACACGTACACTTGTGTGAAATGCAGCATCTGTTCACAATTCACTGTTTAATAGAAACAAGAAAAATGTATGGACACATGTTCAGTATTATTGTATCTCTGTGCGGCAATATATATTTGTTAGATTTACTTACAGTACATATACAAGGGTTGGATGTCAGTATATACATAATGCAAACGTGCTGGTGATGACAATACATCAGGGAAATGCCACATATGAGTCTGCTGTACATGGTGCACTAAACATGCATGTTCTCCTCAAGGTATATGAATGAAGTAGAATATGCTACTTTGTAATTCTTGAGCATGTTTCAATAACCACCCAGTATGTCTGTATATACAGCGCTCATTGGTTTTATATATACTTTTTATACAACGATCGAGGAGGCAGGGATAGTACTAAACTGTCCCTATCTTCTCTCTGGAGAGCCCTGTTCTCCCCAACTAGTGTGCAGCTGCAATCTTTGAATAGCGTTTTAAACAGACTGTACAGAGTTAGATGCCAACTGCCTGGACGTGTAAAGTCAATTGGTTATCTTAACCAAAGGCAAACTTAAACTCTTATCTTCTCTATAGTTTACTAATACTTAACTTTTAATAATATCCAAAAGTAAAAATTAACCCATCCTAAATCAATAAAAATTCACACTCAATGCTCCGCTGCTTCATTAAATCAGTCCTTAGATTAATTCAAAATAGGCAAAGTTTTAAATGGTACTAGTTGTCTAGTTGCCTCTTCTATTTAATCCAGGAATTATGTTCCTTCAAGCAAAGAAGCCCACAGGAGTCACAACAGCAGGAGCTAACTCAGGCTTTTTCACATCCTATAGTAAGGGGCAGTATATAAATCAGGCAGCCCTCTGCAGCGGGATAGCATTAGAGGAGCAGAGTACAAAAAATGTAAATATTTGGCCTAACCTCCACGACATGTTTTGCCGAAACATTGGCGTCATCAGGGGATAGAGGTTCGGTCTGTTGTGACTCTTGTGGGCTTCTTTGCTTGAAGGAACATAATTCCTGGATTAAATAGAAGAGGCAACTAGACAACTAGTACCATTTAAAACTTTGCCTATTTTGAATTAATCTAAGGACTGATTTAATGAAGTAGCAGAGCAATGAGTGCGAATTTTAATTTATTTAGCACTACAACTACGAAACTACACATTTATGCCTTTTTATCGGCAAATCCTGGCGCATTACTGCTGGAACAGGTAGAGCACTTTAAAAGTGGTTTACCTGAACCAGAATGTTGCTTTGTAGCTAAAAAGTGCTAAATCTATGACCTGCAGTGGAACAGGTTAATAGATTCAGGCGCATTCTGTGCTACTAATGCATGCAAAAAAATGTCAACTGGGCACCAAAAATCATGTCGCCCAAAGAGCATAAAACCACTACTTAATAGATCAATATTCTCAGCTCTAAAAACACTACTTCTCAACATAATCATCACCCTTGACTTGCAAGCCACAATCGTAAAAATCGTGCAAACTTTGCAACATTAAAACAATTACAATCATCGTTTCCAGTGCCTTAAAGCCAATATTCAGCTCCTTTCACAGATCCTTGTTCATAATCCACTAGTTTGCATGGATAAGTTGATCAAGACACTCTTCATTTTGTGGTGTGACAGCTGTAAGTGGCCATCCAGAATGGGGTTTGTCTTTCTTGCCGATGTTGCCACTGTTGAAACGTGCCACTCACCACCTCACTGTGCTAACATCCACAGTTTGATCTCCTTAAATGTTCATTAAGAATTGATGAATATCAATGGGTACAATTTTTTTTACACAAGGAGGAATTGAATTATATTTTTTTCTTTATATGCAATTTAATGCTGGATGCCATTTTGTAAGAATGCTCCTCTGCTGTCATCTGTCACACTACAACAAAATTGGTCGTAAGATTCAACTTTTATTGCCATACTGTCAGCATCTGCTTCTGACATCACGGGCAAACATAATAAGATAGGAGACATTCATTTCGAAGCGACACTTGAGTGTGAATAGTAATTGTAAATAGTGAATATTTATTTATACCCAGGACAGTATCTAGAACAAGGGGGCATCCTCTACGTCTTGAGGAACGAATGCTTATTTATAAACATAGAAAGGGATTCTTTACTGTTAGAGCAGTGAGACTGTGGAACTCTCTGTCAGAGGAACTTGTCATGGTGAATTCAATAACAGAGTTCAAAAAGGGTTTTATATGCCTTTCTGGAGTGTAATAATATAACAAGTTATAGTGTCTAGGATTCTGGAGAGGGGTCATTGATCCAGTGATTTTTCCGATTGCCAGATTGGAGTCGGGAAGGAATTTTTTCCCTCAAATGAGGACAATTGGCCTCTACCTCATGGTTTTTTTTTTGCCTTCCTCTGGATAAACACTTTAGCAAAATAGGCTGAATTGGATGGACGTCTTGTTTTTTTCAGCCTTACAAACTATGTAACTATGTAGTTCCTAATGCTGTGATTTTATCAGGTATATGTTTGGTATGTTTACTTTTGGATAACTTTTTAATATCTGCAAAATTAGACCTTTCCTACTAGGGTACCTACATAAGATGGGCATGACAGAGATTCTTTGTGCTACAGTTGACTATAACTTGAACACCAACCCCCCATCCTCTCATGGACAGCAGGAATCCACTAAAAACCAAGGCTGTAAACAGATGGTTCTGATACAACCTCCCCATCTGCTAGAATAAAGCATTATAAATATGTAACAGCTCTAACAAAACAGTAGGGATGGAATGGTCAAGCCTGAATTCACATAGCTGTTCCCGCAGTAATAGTCTTTAAAATTTACTCTCACAAATGTAAAAGGCAATTTAGTAGAAGTTGTACATGTGCCCAAACACTTTATACTTAAGAAATGGAAAAACTTTTAATCCATTGGAGTTCTAAGAATTTTCTTTTTCGTTAAGAAGGAACTTAAACTATTTGTGGTCTACAGCTGGCCGAATATATATTGGACAGGTATTTACCCAATAACTAGCAAGGCTTACTTGTTCACTGCCATAAGGAAAGTGGCATAGGCTGCAGA
Organism: Phyllomedusa bahiana; assembly: GCA_025379985.1. Taxonomy (NCBI): domain Eukaryota; kingdom Metazoa; phylum Chordata; class Amphibia; order Anura; family Hylidae; genus Phyllomedusa; species Phyllomedusa bahiana. Next base: position 110,989 of record JAODAL010006140.1, read on the forward strand.
GCGACACCACTGATATTGCTATCTTTCAGAGAAGAATGATTTAGTGAGTTTAAATCCATAATGTACAGGAGAAAATAAGCCTGCAGTATGGTCCGATGGATTTGAATAAAACTACAGGCAGTCCCCGGGTTATGAATGGGATAGGGACTGTAGGTTTGTTCTTAAATTGAATTTGTACGTAAGTCAGAACAGGAATATTTTTTAAACGCAAAAAAGGTTTTTATTTTAGCTTCATATAGTGCAAGGAAGTGTTTTTACATTAGTTTTGCAGCCTGTACCTCTGTTAAGAAGATTGCACCTCATTTTTACCTCATGCGCTGCTGTGGTATGCTGGTACTTGTAGTTCCAGAGCTACTATTTGCTGTGGAATATGGAACTACAAGTGCCACCAATCCCTGTAAGTCTCTGTTTGTAACTAAGGGACAGATGTAAGTTGGGGACTGCCTATAGTATTCTTTATTACATCGTCCATAAAGCATGAATTTCAAAACACCATGGTGAAAAAGATACACACTTACGCATTTCAAGCAAACTATGTGATCATAGTGATAAAATCAAACTGCCATACTTTATTAAATCTATAATGCCTGATCCTTGTTTTCTCCAACTACAGTTGGACAATTGGAACCAAACACATTATACTGTCAGCATATCTGGATAAAATACCAAGTATCCACTAAAAACTATATAATGTATAAGATAATGTTCAAGATAACCATTGATTTGTTTGTACATCATGGAATGGGTGTACGGGCAGTCCCCGACTTATAATGTTTCAACTGACATCTGTCCCCGAGTTACATACGGAGACTTATGGGGCATGCTGGCACTTGTAGTTCCATGTTCTACAGCAGACAGCAGCTGTGGGACGACAAGTTCCAGCATGCCACAGCAGCACATGAGGTGAAATCTTCTTAACAGGGGCCCTTTCTTGCATTATCCAAAACTAAAAAAAAAATCCTTTTGTGCTGGAGTTAAAGTTAATAAATATACCTGTCCCGACTTACACACAAATTCAACTTAAAGGGGTTGTCTCGCTGCAAGAATTGCTTTTTATGTTAAAGATGTTGCAAAAACAAGTCACTTTGCAATATATGTCCATTAACAGTGTCCTACCTGTTCTGAGATATCTCCTCTTGTATGGGCTGCATCAGCTCTTCTGGTCGCTATAGCTACAGACCCGTTTACTCGCTCATGATAGGCTGCCAGCACTTGTTGCTACGGATACAGACCTGGCTTCTACTGCAGCCTAGTAGAAGCCTGTAAACACGCCCCTGAATTCAAAATGAAACCAAGAAAATAGGACTGAGGTGAGATGAATCAGTGTAGTGAGACAACCCCTTTAAGAACAAACCTACAGTACCTATCCCGTTTGTAACCCGGGGACTATATGTATAGTAAATTTTTGATGCAAAGTTTGGTATGTAGATAATCTCTCCCCTGGAAGGAAGAAAGCTGTCTCTCTAGTGCTACCCATTGCAAGTAGCTTCCCTTAAAAGGAACCTTTTAGGTTAACCCCTTAAGCCGAACGTCTGAAAACATTTTTTTAGTTTTTGCCCCCTTGCGTTTCAACAGTTGTAACTTTTTTATTTTTTCAATGACGCAGTTGTATGAGGCCTCGTTTTATTCGAGATGAGTTGTACTTTATGGGGGAATAGTTTAAGTTCACTTATAAATAATTGCAGTATTTTATTTTTTTTTACACCATTCACATTTCACACTTAATAACTTGTTATATTAATTCTACAGGTTATTACGGCCTGTGTGGATACCAAATATGTGTAGGTTTTTTTGTGCGTGTAATTTATGCACAATTATTTTTTTTATTAAATATTTATTTTTATTCTATTATTTATTTATTTTTTATTTATTTTTTTACACTTTAAGTTTTTTTGTTACTTTTTTTTTACTCCCATGAAGGGAGAACTGTTTAACATTTTTTAAATTTTTTTTTTTTTTTTACACTTAGTAATGTATTAGCATATTCATATATGCTAATACATTCTAATCTGTGTCAGTCTGACACAGCCAGTGATTAGGACAGCACCCAGTGCATCCTGGTCATTGGCTTAGTACACAGACAGCCCTGGGGCTACTCTAGGTCCCCAGGGCTGACTGTGCAGCCGTTCCCCAGGCTCTGTCGGGTCACCGGGTGTTCCGATCACCCGACAGAGCAGGGGAACCCTTTGATTGCGCTGCGGTAACGCACCGCCGCAATCAAAGGGATAGGGCTTGTTCACACGACGTTTTTGTGATCCGTTTTACAGATCCACAAAACGGCTCTAACAATTGTCAGTGTGATTAACATTGCGTTCAATGGCAAAAGCGCATCACTGTTCTCACGGAAGATCGGCGATGCGTTGACATGTCAATTCTTCTTGCGTTTTACGCAAGTGAAAGCCCATAGGGAATAATGGAGTGCGCTTTTGGCACCTGTCCACACTCCGGGCACGTATCAGCGGCGCTTTGCATCCTGAAAGCGGATGTGAAAAACGCAGTTGGCGACCGGACGGCGCATCAGCGGTGAGCAGCAGCGGGCGGACGGGGCATTGGCGGTGAGCGGCGGCGGGCGGACGGGGCATCGGTGGCGGGCGGACGGGGCATCGATGGTGAGCGGCGGTGGCTGGATGGACGGGGCATCGGTGGTGAGCGGCGGCGGCTGGATGGACGGGGCATTGGCGGTGAGCGGCGGCGGGTGGACGGGGCATTGGCGGTGAGCGGCGGCGGGTGGACGGGGCATCGGCGGTGAGCGGCGGCGGGTGGACGGGGCATCGGCGGTGAGCAGCAGCGGGAGGACGGGGCATCGGTGGTGAGCGGAGGCGGGTGGAAGGGGCATCGGCGGTGAGCGGCGGCGGGCGGACGGGGCATCGGCGGCGGGCGGACGGGGCATCGCTGGTGAGCGGCGGTGGCTGGATGGACGGGGGATCGAAGGTGAGCGGCAGCGGCTGGATGGAGGGGGGAGCGGCGGCTGGATAGGTGAGTTGCTGCGGGGGATGGATTGATAGATGGCTGGCTGGAAAGGTGAGTTGCTGAGGGGGATGGATTGATAGGTGGATGGCTGGACAGGTGAGGTGCTGTAGGGGGATGGATGGATGGCTGGACAGGTGAGGTGCTGTAGGGGGATGGATGGATGGCTGGACAGGTGAGGTGCTGTAGGGGGATGGATGGATGGCTGGACAGGTGAGGTGCTGTAGGGGGATGGATGGATGGATGGCTGGACAGGTGAGGTGCTGCAGGGGGATGGATGGCTGGCTGGCTGGACAGGTGAGGTGCTGCAGGGGGATGGATGGATGGCTGGCTGGACAGATGAGGTGCTGCAGGGGGATGGCTGGCTGGACAGGTGAGGTGCTGCAGGGGGATGGATGGATGGACAGGTGAGGTGCTGCAGGGGATGGATGGATGGACAGGTGAGGTGCTGCAGGGGGATGGATGGATGGACAGGTGAGGTGCTGCAGGGGGATGGATGGATGGACAGGTGAGGTGCTGCAGGGGGATGGATGGATGAATGGGAGGTGAGGTGAGGTGCTGCAGGGGGATGGATGGGAGGTAAGGCGACTTGCTGCAGGGGGATGGATGGATGGATGGATGGGGAGGTGAATTGCTGCTGGGGAGGTGAATTGATGCTGGAGAGAGAGGGAGAGAGAGAGAGAGAGGGAGAGAGATCGATCAAAACGCATCCAGAAAGTGGTTCCGTAAAACGCAAGTCGAAAAGCATACAATACGGATCCAAATAAAGTATCAACTGTTGCGTTTTTCGGATCCGCTTTCTGGATGTGCTTTTCACTCCTCAAAAACGGATCCGTAAAAAGGACGTCGTGTGAACAAGCCCATAAAACACCGGGTTGCGGATGTTTCCTCCGCTACCCGGTGCTCGCAGGGGATGCTTTGGGATCAGGGCTGTGTAGTACAGCCCCGATCCCAGCACAATTTCGGCGCCCGGAGCCACAAACCCCCATGTCTGCAGCGATGCCAAAAGACGTCGCTGCAGACGAATGACCCGCACCAGTCGACGTCTAAAGTCGGCGGGTGGTCGTTAAGGGGTTAAACATTGAGTCCTAACTGTGGGCACCATGTTACAGAGCAAAAAAAAAGTTGAGAAGACTGATATACAGTTTTGTAGGAAATGATACACTAGAATTTGTGGTGCTAGCAGATCAGACTATATTTTTAACCTGACAGGTCCCCTTTAAGTCAAAGAGTCACCCATCTGCAGACAGCTGTTTTGGGAGTCTTGCCCCCCTCAATACAAAGCAGGGTTCTGGCTGCCTGTGAGAGAGGCCTTTGATGTAGCAGTAAGTGGCACTGGAGAGGCAATTTAATGCCAGAAAGCTTATTTACACATCCCATTTTCCCAGGAAGCATTGTATGGCCTTTAGGTCTCAATACACCATTTTGGTGCTCTCCACAAGAAGAAAAGTGAGCCCCGCAGAGCTGGTGCAAAGATTTAAAGTGGTTTCCTCACTATAAAATATAACGTCATCCTGCTAGGATTTACCATTAAAATATGTCAGGACACCCTCAATCCTCAAGATGAAAGTGTTGCAGCATTAGTTAAGTGCAATGGTTCCTTACTCACTGTCTCTTGATCATATCAGGTGCAGGGAATTGCTATACAGCTCTAGTTAAGGTAATGACGTTGTGTTATTATTCAGGGATTATCAGTGAAGAAACCAAAGCACTTAAAAAGGTTACTTTTACCACATTGATTAGCTTTAAACATGTAGGCAAAGGTAAATAAAGACTATTACCAACTACATTGCTGTTTTGATTTTGCTTCTCTACAGAGCTAGAGCAGGTCTCATCTCCTGCTTGTGTACACAAGCATCCCTAGGTTACCGACCTCCTCTCTCTGCTCTATCAGCAGTGGATGGAATGGTCGGGCTTTTGTTCTTACTTCCTGCTGTGTCTTACCTGAAGCACATGGGCTTGTTTATCTGTCTTACTCACAAACTTTAACCCTCTATAGTTCCGTAGCCTCGGTAACCTTGTGTCCTGCTGTTTAAACCCTTTATAAGCAATGTCTCTCTGACGGGGTCAGCGATGAATAGCAGAGCTGAAATGTAAACACTGCCTGAACAGGAAGTGAGAGCCTCAAGCTGGCTGCTGAGAGCAGGCTGTGTGAACCCCCCCTTAACTAGCTCTGCTTACCCTTTACTTGAGGATTGTTGGGGGGTCCTGGTCTTTGGATTTCTACTAATGAGATCACTTCCTAGAGTGGACAAACCTCTTTAGTACTTTCTCTACTTATTCTATATACTTAAAGGGGTTTTGCCACAATCTCATTTCATACCTCGTGTATCCAGCTCTTCAGCTCTGTGTGCTCAGAAGGGGGTGTGTGTGATTTGTTTGAATTGCATATCATGTGACCCAGCAGGATGACATCGCCAGGCCTTTGCCCTCTTTAGTGAAAGAAAGGTCTGTTTATGTATGGAATTGTAAGTAGCTACACTGTAGCTCAGAGGTAACATTTTTGCTTTACATCACAAGGGTCCTTGGTTCAAATCCCTGCAGGAACTTAATCTGTGGATTTTTTTCCCTCTTTATCAACGTACAGACCTCAATGAGGTTTCTTTTTTTATTTGCACGGTTTGATTCATTACTAACTAGTCCAAAGGACAGGAGTAGAATGACAGCAGCTGGGGTTTGAACACTCAGTAGCTGCCTGAGAAGAGAAGTGGTGTCTGAGCATGTGCGACCAGGACTGAGGAGCTCACAGCCCTGGTCATATCCCCTGGAGATGTTTGGTAACTAATGGATCACTAAAGGAGCAGCTAAAACAAAAACGGTGCAGAATTTTTAATAATGATGAATGGTGAAAATGTTTGTTATTTAATTTTCAAACTTCCCACTTCAATTTTACTTTGTGGCTAAACGACTTAAAGTCCATAAAATATTCCTCCCTCCAAGCTTTTCAAGTATATCACATTGATGCATTCATATTTATACATTGTTTCTCCATTTCCCCGGCTGTATGTCGGATTTTTTACCAATAAGGTCTTGTAGCAGTTTCAGTAAATTGTAATTTCATTTGTGAAGTCGTACCCCACATATAGTGTAGACTGGAGAAGGTCTATGTTGGACCAAAGTAAGTGCAGGCAGGAGAATAGAAACACTTGACTCATCTGGTGGTGTTTATGTATCTTTGTGTATTAGATAATCCAGGTCAATGTGTATTACAGATGATAGAAAGCGTGCTCTAGAAATGGTGAGCACATTCTCCAATTGAAGGGAAAGATGGCACATCACTGGAGGTGTCACATTGAGAAATGCAGAATAATGCATATAATCCATTATTACAGAGAGAAATTGGAAGCGAGCAAAAAGCCGCTGTCCTTCCCTCATCTGTAACAAAAGGATTTGACTCAATTATGTATCTGTATTGTTTACAATCAATTATCTCCACATCATTTCCCATATGTAATGCACAGCCATTATGTATCATTCATACAAAATCTCCTCCAAATCCCGTTCATATAAACTTGTTGGGCGCTTGCCAAATCATTTCAGCTGCAACTGCTCGATAAGGATAGTTTGCAGTCAACAAATTTCCTTATCTAGCAGACAGACTAAAAAAGAAAATATGCTGCTTTTTTATGCAGCTGTTGGACTGACTGTATAATGAGCCTGAGATTATGTTAATTATGGTAATGCAAACTGCACTTAAGTTTCAATCAGCTAAGCAGGTTAAGGTGGCAATGTGACAGAAAACGTCCTGTCACGAAGACGACACAGAATGGGCTACAGTCAATTTATCACTGTAAGGGTTGTCTGCCTCATAGGAAAAATAATAAAAAAACATATACTTACCTTCCACAGATGCAGCCGCTGATCGGCTGAAGTGGTCATGTGCCGCAATGTGAACAATGTGAACAATTCCAAACTGTGATGTAAGTAGAGGCATGTCACCACTGCAGCCAGTCAGATGACTCCATTTGGAAGTGACAACATGTCAAAAGAAGACCAGTGAGACGGGGCACTGGAACCATTGACCGGAGGAAGATGAATATGAGTTTTTTTAAATTAGTTTACATGGGGCCCAGGAGCTGCTCCTTTCATTTTCTGCTTCTTTGAGAAGCGTGCATCGCTGATGCTAAAGACAAAGACAAATGTACATTATTCAGAACACCAACTGGGGAAAGTATAATGCTCATCATCAGTCATTTCAGTGGGAAACGGTATCATAATTTGGCCCTAAGATGAGCAACATCAATGATTTGAATGCTTGTTCTACAACTGGGGTCTAACAATGGCTGGCACCAGGTTATACTCAATACAAATCTTTTAATAGAGGGTAATGAAAAGATGAAAAGACCGGTGCCTGTAGTAAAGGCCTGTAGTAAAATAACATAAGTGTAAAATGGACAACGACTAAAAATGTGTAGGTGTAGTCCCGTTTCGGGAAATCCTCTTCTCTGGCTGCTCGCAGCTCACTGCGATCTGACCCTGCATGTGAATGAGGAGGGCCAGCGCCGTCCTCCTCATCCACTTCTTGATAAAGACCTTAGGTCGAAATGTCACAATTGATTGTGTCCTTTGGAGGAATAACGAAAGTTTCTATATTTACTAACCTGTTGGATGCTTTCTCTTCTCCTATGGATATGGTAGACCCAATGATTACCTAATACTAGCCTTGCATCATTTTCATGAGCAATACATAAGAGGTCATAGGGCTTCAGGTTCCACAATTCCAAATTACTTATATTATATTAGAATTTCAATTGAATTAAAGGGGTTTTCTCACCATGCAGTTTTACAGTTATAGACAGCTTTTCTTTCACTCTGCCTTTGTCAGGCTGTGGGTGGCTCGATAACAGTGATTAGTATATTTAGCTTCTTTGTAACTAGCTGAAACATTACAAAGACATGAGTGCAGGAGATGAAATATTCAGTTAACAAAAGCTTCAAGTGCTCTGAGGAGTGAGAATAATTGGTTATCTGTAAACAAAAGCTAAACTTGTTAGAGATGAGTCTTATCTAAGAATGAGTGCTGTCTACAGTGACATTACTCTCTGCTCACTGTTTAATCAGGAAAGAAGATTATGGTTGTAACCTGTGTACACTCATAGCAGATAAAATCTTTCTTATCTCCTGACTAAGGAAAAATCAAAAGACTAATGTATTTGGAAAAAGTCTTCAATTGCCTGTCCCTACATGTTGAAAGCTAATCTTTGTAGTGAGAAAACCCCTCTAAGTGATCCAGCAGCTGTAGACTGGAGGTGTTATTAGCATGATGATCAGAAGTGTAGGATCTCCCCTAAAACTACAAGCCCCTGTCAGATTCTGTGCATTGGGTTGCTAATTGTAAAGACAAACATCCTACACCCCATTAATACATACTGAACTGGTAGGCTGAAGCAGAATGAAGCTGGATAAGTATACAAGTTTACTAAGGCAGTAGTATCTCTGACTCAAATCTGTTATTTCCTTGCATAATTGATTCAGCAATCAATTAACCTAATTAATAATTAAAAAGATTTACTTCTGGCTTGGAAATCAATGAGATAATTTAGATATCTAAGAATATTTTGCATCCTGTGGATGTCATACAGTGTGTGAACACGAACTTAGTAATACATTAATTCAATTATGTACCCAGTGCATGTGAAAGGGGTTTTCTGGGACTATTAGGCTGCGTTCCCACGGCAATGGACAAATACCGGTCGGTTTGCTGGCCGGTATTTGTCCGGTTTTGCGGCTGACCCCACGGCCACGGCAAAACCGCCCGCTGGAAAACCCGTGCAGTGGGGACTGCTGCACGAGTTTTCCATAGAGCACACCCGTGCTCCTTTTCGGCCGGTTTTTCAGGCGGTCTGAAAAACCGCAAACTGGCTGAAAAAACGGCCGAAAACCCGTGCAGTGGGGACATGGCCTTACACTGATGTTATACTCTTTGACCTCCAAGACCTTTGCCAATCAGCACACTGAAGGGGCCTCAGAGCTTGAGTATTAGGTACCATCACAAAGAGCTCATGTATATAATGATGAGGACATAGCAGTCCAAGAGTACCATTCTTCAAACATTGGTCACCTTTAGTACTTTTCTATTTCCTATGACCCTTTTACATTGTTTGCCTATATTCTATTGTCTGACCTTGTTGACCAAATTGTCTGACCCTCTATGCAGATAGAGTGCCATAATCATACCCGCCTCCCCTCCCTATGCTGTGATTTAAAGGAGTTCTATTCTTTTAAATGTTGATGGCATAACTAAGGTATTTCAATATGTAAAGGGGGCTGAGCTGTGGTACGAGATGCAGTATACAGTGTCTTGGGAAATTCTGAAAGTGCCTTTGTTCTTATGAATGGTGGATGCTCCAATGTCAAGATGAAGATACGGAGAAATATGTTAACCATCTTGAAAGTATGAAACCCCTTTTCTTCTATTCGGCACCTGTATTAGAGTTCGAGACTGAAAATGAAGGCGGCTCATGAGTATTCATGGTGATTTGTATATAACACACAAGAGAAACGAATTAAGATTCCTTTGTAAATAAGGAACAGCTGATAAATACTTTTGGAGACAGACGATAAGTATCTTTAAATGGAAACAAAAATCAGCACAGGTGCTCGGAAGAAAGCCCAAAGCAAAATGAATTATTTATGAAGAGATATTTGGACATTTACAATTATAAAATGGAACCAGTAAATGCAGCCATAATGTAGAAATACAATGTAACATAACATAATGTGGAGAAATCCTATACATGCAATCCCTGCTTATTTTATCTTTTTTAGAGTTTGATTCCTTAGTCTAACTTAAATTTTCCCTGAAACAGCTGTCTGTAGTTGGACTTAACTGGTTTGGCTCAAATCCCTTTTACATTGCTAGGCTCCTGCGAGCTACATGTGAACTGAGGATAACTACGTCCAATAGAGTGCGCTGTGGAGTGACTCAGCTCTTTTCCCATAAGCCATTGCTTTATGCAAAACAGTCAGTGAGGTCTGAATGGCAAATAAACCCTCACACCGACCAAACTGTTGGTTCCTCTCCCTAAGGAGAGATTTTTCCCCTTTCGCAGCCACTCTTGACTCTCACCCAGCCAACCAGTAAGTTCTACACTGCACTGATGAGGGGAAAATATCCAGAAACAGCTGTCTGTAGTTGGACTTAACTGGTTTGGCTCAAATCCCTTTCACATTGCAAGGCTTCTGCAAGCTACATGTGAACTGAGGATAGCTACATCCAATAGAGTGTGCTATGGAGCTCCTCAGCTCTTTTCCCATAAGCCATTGCTTTATACAAAACAGTCAGTGAGGTCTGAATGGCAAGTAAACCCTCACACCGATTAATTCCTCTCCTCAAGGAGAGATTTTTCCCTCTTAAATTTTCCAGAGAAGATCTGCAATGCTGGGCAACATAAGCTGAAGCCTCTGGATAGGTAATAAATATCTAATCACTGGGGGTTCCAGTGTGAAGATCAAACATGCACACTTGAGGGTTCCAATGAGGAGCGGTGGCCAAACATACACTACTCTGTTCTATTCAATGTCTATGGGACCGATAGAGTCAGCGGAGCACTGTACTTGCCTATGTTTGTCATTCCGATAAACCTTGACTGGAATGGCTATCAAGTCTCCTCCCTGCTATGAAGTACTGAAGAGGAACAGGTGACTTAAGAGTCTTGTAAGACCAGAGGAAGTAGGGATTTAAAGGGGTTTTGCTACGAAGTAAAATTGACGTGGGAAGTTTGTAAATTAAATAATAAACATTTTCACCATTCATCATTATTCAACATTCTGGACTGTTTTTGTCTTAGCTGCTCCTTTAATGATCCATTGTTTATAGATCATCTCCATGGGATACCACCAGTGATGAGAGCTCCTCATTCCTGGTCGCACATGCTCAGACATCACTTCTCCTCTCAGGCAGCTACTGAGTGTTCAAACCCCAGGTGCTGTCATTCTACTCCCGTCCTCTGTACTCCTTAGTAATTAGTCATAGAGTGCAAATAAATTAAAAAAAGAAATCGCAATAAGGTATGTGCATTGATAAAAAGAAAAAAAATCCACAGGTTTGGTTCCTGCAGGGATTTGAACCAAGGACTCTTGTGCCTGGAGGCAAAAGTTTTACCTCTGGGCTACAATGTAGCTACTTACAGTTATCCCCATAAACAGACCTTTCTTTGACTAGAGAGAGGAAAGGCCTGGTGATGTCATCGTTCTGGGTCACATGATATGCAATTCAAACAAATCAAACACGCCCCCTTCTGAGCACACAGAGCTGAAGAGCCAAATGTATGAAAACTGTCTTGGTCTAAGACTACCTTTGTTGCCATAGTAACCAATCAGAGCTCCCCTTTAATTTCATATAGTGCTCTGAAAAAATTAAAGGGGCACTCTGATTGGTTGCTATGGGCAACAAAGAAAGTCTTAGACCAAGACAGTTTTCATATATATCCCCCAAAATATATTAAATACTTTATGTGGTGTGTCCAGTAGAAAGGAGGGGAATCTTATTGAAAAGAACAAATGGGATCCCAGAAGGCAGTTGACTTTTGTCACCCTCAGCAACACATGCTTTTTATGACCCTTTGTCACCACCTCAATGCAGTTCCTCTGGATAAGGAAGCTCTAAATAGGTTCATCCAACCTGGTGAAAAGTAGACAGAACATCCAGGGGTGGGCATTCATCTCCTCGCTAAACCTTTATCTATGTACATTTGCTACACGTTTACCAGAATCATAAGAAAATAATTATAAGACGATCTTTTAGAATAATAAATGTACTTACTATAATTAGTGCAATAACAGACAAGGTGTAATAGGTAGCGTCTCGTAACAAACACCAAGAGGAGAGGACAACCACCTGAAAACAGAAAAAAAACAGTAAATGCATAAAAGGCAAACCCAACAGCAACAACCATGTAAATGAGGATGCACAGTACCTAGTTCCTGGATCCATGAAAGCACCGAGTCACATAAACAAGAAAAAAGAGAGACAGCATCCAAAAGGTTGTTAACATTGACCAATCTTCTTTATCCTCCATAAAAAACCTGTGATGTTTTGACCCAATAATGAATGAATGAATGAATGAAAGATCCAAAATGTTTCTCATGCGAAAAAAAATTAATTAGTGGTTTGAAACATCACTGTTTTTTTTTATTTTTTTTTTTTATAGAGGAATAAAGTAATTTTTTGCAACCCTTTGGATGCTGTCTCTTCCTTTTCTTGTTTTTTGTAAATCCATGTAATTATTCATTGTGCAGTAATGATTAGCTCCAAATTGTGATATATTCCAGAACTGAAGTTCCAATTCAGCTGGTTACTTTTGGAAGCAGTTAAACCCATTATATTTCAGCTGAGCTTCTATATTTTGGTGGTAAGTTTACCGGACTTGATTAATTTGCATAAGTACATACATTTCCTCTTTAAAAATATGGTGAAAAGCCGATTCATATAAAACCTACTCAAAAGACAAAAAAAAGTTTCAGATCGCCACTATGTTTTTGGATGCGATTTTCGGATCCAAAACGGATCCGAAATCGTATCCAAAAACGCTGTGTGAACGGCCACTAAGAATTGTGGAGCAGATGAGGGCTTCAAGAAAGGCTTAGATAACTACTTACAACAAAATAATATTAACACATAAAATAAAAAAATTCTTCTTAAACTATTGATCCAGTCTGATCACTACTTGGGATCAGGAGGGAAATGGTTTTAATATTACCTACCCCCCCTCCTTGGTTGAACTTGATAGACATTTATTTTTTCAACTGTACTATGTGATTCCCAGAATGGAAATCACCAGAGTCAGTTTTCTGCAGGCAGTAAGCTGGCAGGACAAGCAGTGACTTTTTAGCTCAGCACACTGCAAATCTATGAACACGACTATGGATTAGAATGAATAATTCATGACATAACATGTACAAAATATGTGCAAGGCAAAAGATGCAATATTTGTACATCTTCATATGTACATTATATTGTTATACAAGTAAGGCCGTGTTCACACGGCTTATTTCCGACGGATTTGTGCGCCGTATTGAGCGCACAAATCCGCCGTGAATAAGGGCGGGAACGGGGGCGGGGCCGTAACGCGGCGGGGGCGCCGCTCCCGGCCCATAGACAATTGCATTTGTTTACAGGCGCGTCGCCCGTAAATAATGTGCATGTCACTTTCTTCCCTCCCCCCGGCGGATTTGCTGAGCGGAGGAGGAGCGACGGAATCCACTGTTCTCTATGAGAGCAGTGGATTACCGTAATGACTCCGACGGATTGGCGCCGTATTGAAGCGCAAATCCGGCGCGGAATACGGCGCCAATCCGTCGGCAAATAAGCCGTGTGAACGGGGCCTAAGGGTATTGTGAATTTGAACAATCTGCATTTTATTGCTAATCCTCCTTACAAAGTAATTACAGGGTCTGTCTGTTCAGCTATTTGCAGCAAAGTAACAAGAATATTTCTAAGTTTTTTCCTTGCCATTCCATGCCTACTTAAAGGGAATGTGTCATCAAAAATGACTTATTGTTTGACTCCCATTTTTATGTTAAACACATTTTTTAAGAATTTTTGGCTATATTGTTTTTTGATTTTCCATATCACTTTCAATATCTTTTAATAATTCTTATTTCCTGCAGTTTTCACTTTGGCCACTAAGCCTAATAATTGTCTGACACTTCCTGTTCTGTACAGAAAGATTCTCAGTTGTCTGCTCATTATCAGCACAACGAGGGTCAAGCTGAAAGGAGACACCAGTGTGAATAGATAACACAGAATCCACCAGTCACAAGAGGAGATAGTCATAGTTCACCCTTTCACCTCCCTGAACACTGATTTCTTCCCAGGTCACAGAGCATGACCAGAAAACTCTCCTATAGAAGTGAATGGGGCTGAGTCAGTCTTAAGTCTCCTATGTGCATGAAGCTACTGTAAAGCATCTCTTTGACTGCTGTTAAAGTAGTGCAAACAAGGCCTAGTGGCCAAAGTGAAAACTGCAAGACTTAAGAATTATTACATATTGAAAGTGATTTGAAAAATAAAAAAAAAACAACCAAAAATTCCTAAAAAATGTGTTTAACATAAAAATGGGACTTAAACAATGACTCATTTTTTTATCACACATTCCCTTTAAAGTTTTTGCTTTTAAAGAGGTCATTTGGGCGTCCTTGATATGTATATTTTAGTAAATCCTTGTGTTTGCCATAATATAACAATTCTGGAGCATTTTGTTATAATTCTATGTTGTTCTGCTCATCTGTTCGACAACTTGAGCCCTGCATGTGTCCAGCATAATTTGACATTGTCCAATACTTTAGAATTGTTATTTCACAGAGAACACAAGTATTTAATAAAACAGACAGGAGTTGTCATATGTCCTCTTTAAATAATAGAAAGGATTCCACCCAGTGCAGCAAACTACACTAGAGGTAAATTCACATCTCGTGATTTCTGCAGGTAAAATCCTCCTGTATTAAAAGTGGATAAGATTTTACAAATTTCACCAACATGCTGTTGACAATTTCTACTTGGAAAATTAAGCATCAGTCTGTTGCAGATTTGTTGTGGACTTTAACTGTAGATTTTACCACTTTCAATGTAGCAGAGGTGAAATCCACATCAAGATCTGCATATGATACCTGACCACATGCAACTTCATATAAGGCTACATCTACGTGGCAATTGTAAAACACTGTCAGATTCTGTTATAGAATCCGGCCAGTATTTTACAATTGTTTTTTTCCCCGCGGTTTTTGTGTGGATTTTGCAGTTAGTTTTCGGCTGGCCCATTAACATTGAACTGTACTACAATCTGTTGTTTTCAAGCGAGATACGCTGGATTATAGAACTTGTACTAAGTTTTTTGAACAGGTTTTGAATTTAAAATCCGACATCAGCAAATGCCCATAGATCTCAATAGAAAATCTACACAGCTCGGATTTTCTATTGAGGTCTATGGGAATTATTTACAGTCGAATTTTTGCGGATTTTAAATACTGAATTCGCTTAAAAATCCGACAGTAAACCAGTGCTGTGTAGACGTCGCCTTAGGTTCAAAACACACTGCATTTTGGATACTTTTTTGGGCCATTTTTAAGAGCTTTCTTAAGTCAAAATGCAGTAGCCCGAAAGTCACTTAAAATTTGATTGAATTTGAAATCAAAATTTTTTGGTGGGAATTTTGAAGTTAGTAGTTTTAAAAAACTTTTTGGGGGCATTTTTCTAGTGTTCTCTGGCATGTGTAAAATGTTACAAAGTAGAAAAAAGTACCACGATGCTTGTAAAAAAAAAAAAGCACTACTCAATTGCTAGATATTCATGATTTTCTTTTACAAGTGTTGACAAATCCTAAAAAACGGTGTGAATGTCCTAATAAAGGCACATGTGAAAATAAAAAAAAAACAACTTGTTTCAGGTAAATTCTTAAAAGTCTTCATCCAACTAATGAAATTGAGCAAGCTTTGTTTATAAAATTCATAAAATGTATGTCCACCATTTGATTTACTGCTTTACTAATGAGCCCAGAATGAAACATATTTAGAAAGTTTGGGTTAAAAGCCTTTCTTTGCTGCCTATAGCAACCAATCAGAGCTTAGCTTTCATTTTTTCACAGCACTATATGAAATGAAAGGGGAGCTCTGATTGGTTACGATGAGCAAAGTCTACAGCTCCTATGCAGAGCTATATGTTTCTACGGTAACAGACTACATCTGTCCCCTACTTCCTGTTAAGGGTATGTTCACACGGCTTATTGCGGCGCGTGTAGTACGCGCCACAATACACCGGGTGTTTTGGACCCACGCGCTGATCAGCACGTAATTCCAAAGCATGAGGGAGGGGCCGTGTCAATTCTCCCCCCACGCGCACAATACGATCGTATTGTACGCGCAGGGAGGCGACACATAATACATAGCTCTCTATGAGAACTATGAATTACCATAATTGCAGCACACATTTCACCGCGTATAATGCGCAATATGCGGCGAAATTTAAGCCGTGTGAACATACCCTAAAACACATGTATAAGTAGGGGACATATGGAAGGGAATACAAACTGCGGGGCTGTTTAACCCTTTCCTTGTAGACTACATAAAATGTTAGGAATTCTGTTTTAAATAAGAGTATTTGTAAATATGTTTGACTTTCTTTTTTTAATTTTAGATGTATTTAGATGATTTCTTGATGCCAAGATGGATAAAGCCTTTAACTACTTGCCGACTTCAAACATCCAGGTGGTGGCAGTTTGTCTTTGCACAGATGTTCCAGAGCGCCCATGAAGAAAGCGCAGCTGTACAGTAGTTGTGCTCCTGCGCGAGTGGAGAGCCGGCTTTCAGTGTTAGCGGCTCTTCACTAAGAAGACAGGGATGGTTGTTTAGCGTTTAGGCATTTTTGACTGCTGTCAGCTTCCTGGCGCCAGCAGTTACGTGACTGCTTGGAAACTGCAAGACCCAGATCATCTATGCAGTCAGTGGGAATTTAGAAAAAAAAGCTGATGTAAAAATCCCCCCTAGAGGTCTTTTTCTGACCTTATAAAGGGCACAATATGTAAAATAAAGTATACAAAAACACACACAAAATAAAATGATTAAAATGAATACTAACAGCCCAAGCCACAACTTTTAGCCTGCCCTCAAAAACCCTAAAACATCACCTATATATAAATATCTGTAATGGAAAAGTGGCACAATTATAAAACCCTTTCAGCACTTCGGAATTTTTTTTTGTAACTATTTTCTCACATAAAAAAAGTCAAAATTACATAAAAATAAAGCCTTTCCTATCATAGAAAAAGGGTGAAAAAACTAGTACAATAACCGAGTGCAACAAAGTGTTATAGCGTTCAAACCAGCATGTACTACGTTCATGAAAAATGTGCCTGCTTAGGAAGGTGGGTGAACAGCTCGGTCAGTAAATGGTTAAACCTTTATTAGCTGAATAGCATATTAATTGTATTTGCCACACAATGTTTTACTTTGCACATAGGAAAAACAGATTCTTAGACTTACAGCACAAGTAAGGAAAGAACAGAAAGCAGATTGTTTTACTTTTGAACACTCTGTCCGAGGTTGACGTCCGGTGTGGGAACCACGGATCTCTAAGCAGTCTTTGGCTAGATTATAGATATTAAGGCTAGGTCTACACTGCATCGGACAAAAAATGGCTAGAAAGCGGCTGTTTTTATTCCGATGCAGGACCACGGTTTTTGTCACATTTTGTGCAAAAACCGCGGTCGTTTCTCGTTTTTTTTACGTCGCCCATACAATAATATTGTATTGGAAGACACCAAGAAACCTAAAAGCGCCAGTGTATTATACAACATGTTGTATAATACGCCGGCACCATTAGATGAGTGGAGAAAAGATGAGCTGTGGAGACTGCAGCTCATCTTTTCTATTGCCGTCTATGGGGTCGCATGAACGAACATATCTTTGGCGCTTTTAAAAACTAAAAGCGACCAAAATACGATCATAATCCTGCGCAGTGTAGACATAGCCTAAGGGTTTTGAAATCATGAATGGAAAAATCTGCCATTAACTGAAAGTAGGTACAAACTGCAGTGGTATTAACAAAACATGTCACTAACAAATATTTATATATTACTGTATATTGTGTTAGTCAGAGATATCTCATAATATGTAGTAGATTTATCACTATTCTTGTTGTGCTTCAGATTCAGTAAAATAAAATTCCAACAGAATCCAAATGCTTCATTTCGGGTTGGCCTGAATTGATTTTAGGTACAAATTGCCCCAAAAATTTACCATAACTGAAACCCGAACCTTAAATTGGGGTTAGAGTTTTCTAACTGATTGAGAGGGCTTAACTTGCAGGTGTCACGGTGCTTGCACTCTGACGTTACTTCCAACGTTACTTCTAGTCAACTCTACTATGGATATAACGTCAAAAGTAGCATTAGAGTGTGAGTGACATGGGAATGGAGATGATAGGGACCTATAAAATAAATCCTGAAGACCAGTGGAAAAAAAATCTAACCTATAGTTTTTTTATAAAATGCCAGAGGGGTTTGTTGCATAAAGATAGTTACATGAAATGTATTTATAGTATAATGTTATATTTTTCAATATGATATCCTAGACCCTCTATAACTTGTTTAATGAATCAACCATCGCATCAATTTGTGGCAATAAGTTCCATAGTCTACTCACTGCTCTTACAGTAAAGAATTCCCACCTAGGACTTTCTTTGCAGTAGATTTAGAAGTTACCCCTTTGTCATAATTACAGGCTTTAGTGTAAAAAGATCATTAGAAAGATCTGTATGTCTATGCTGACTTATTTTACTTTCTTTTTTTTTTCTTACAAAGTAAATACCTACAAGTTTGATAGAGCTGTATAAGTGGCAATTCCACATAATCACCCAATACACGGACCAAAAAAGAACCTTGTTCAGCTACTGCTGATAGGTCTCACATAGTAATTCTTTTCACCTAAGGTTTGACACATGAGCCTGAACAGTGGGCACTACTGTATTTAATTTGTTATCACGGTGGGTATGAAAAGTGTGGGAGGTAAAACATTCAGCTCTCTGTTTGTTAACAATTTCTCTAGAGTAACACAAAAGAAAATGTAACCCACAGGAACAGAAGGATTATTAAAATGTCTTGCAAAGGGGCCTCTCTAGGACGTACAATAGACAAATTAAGATTAAAAATGTCACACGTTAAACATCACACGGTGCAATACTTAAATAGAGACCAGAATTATTTCTATATATAATTGTCTACTGTTTGTGCTACTTAAATCTCAAATACTAGGGCGAAGAAAAAATGTTACTTTTATCTAAAGCAAGCCAGTCACTGAAAAAATCCTAAACAAATCCAAACTCTAAAATATAACTTTTAATATATACCCATAAAAAATACGATTACGTATCTCAAGTGTATCTCAATCAATATATTTTATATATATACATATACACACTGTCCCTATCTATTTTCCCTACACTTATCCTCAAATAGACCAAGGACGGCCTAGTCTTTGTAGCTCACCCTATTAAATCACTTTGTGTCCCTATCAAACACCAGAAACATTAAACATATATATATTTCTGTACAGGTTTTTAAACTATATTTAAATTCCAAAAACCAAACACATTTTTCGTTTTTCATTTTTGAGTCCCTTTTAAAGTAATCAAAGGGGTCACAGGGCCAATGATATGAACCCCTGCAATTTTTCTTTCCCAATTTATAGGGGAAAAAGTCTATAAAAATATCGTCCGTGTAGGGGAAAATAAGATAAAATTTTTTCCAAAAATCATTTCAAGATACTTTAAACCTTATCTCGGGCGCGTTTCCCCCTTATTTATGGGGTTCATCCGGAGGTCTTTCCCAGGGGACGTCCCCACTGACTCAAGGAAATAGTCTCCTTTGATATGCTTTATGTCAATATGTCCCCGGGGTTTTCCCTTTAAAAAGGTTCAAATTTACCCCTTTTTTTCCGCCCTCAGGTGTGCCCCACAATCGGCGGGGCCCCCTTTAAAACGCTTTTCTGGCATGCGCGGCGTTTTTGGCGGGGGCATGACAACCAGGCCCTTCAGCCGCGAAAACGCGGGTTTAAATCGCCACCTTAAAGGGCGTTTCTGGCTTTCGGTTTTGGGGGAGAGCCCGGGACCAAAGACAAAACCGCCCCGCTCAGGGCGGCGTGCGCCGAACGCTCCCGGCCCCCAAATTTTTACTGCGCAGGGGCCGGCAATCCCCCAACCCCCCCCGGCCGGATCATTACGCAGCGCCAACCAAAGCGCGGGCCCCCCTCAGAATCTCCCAAACCCCATCCCTCCAATTTCCAAAGGGTGTTTTTTTAGGGGAAGTGTCAGTTTTTTTTCTCCATTTTTCCAGAGATTGGGCAAACTCAAACCACAAAACCAAAACCCACCCTCAACGGCAGGTTTTGAACCCGCTTTTAAAACCCCAAAATTTTTTCCCAAAAGTTGGGTTTAGGGGATACCCTACCACTAAGGGCAAACAGATCCCGCTTTTATATATTTTTTACACATCTTTGGGGGGTCAGATTTAAAACGTTTTAGTATACCATCCAAATATTCCTTTATTGGGGCCCAAAAATTCCCTTTTGAAGATCTAAAAAAAGGGATACCCTAAAAGAACACAGAGAACCAAACATTTGAAAAAAAGAATCAATACAGATGCATGCAAGGTATAAAGTTTGGGATAAAAAAAATTTTTATAATTCCCCCGAGTTTTTAAATCCTAAAGGGTTTTTAGCCCCGATCCCATCCCCCCATTTCTATCCTTATGAGCCTAAAAGGTACCCAAAAACACGTTAAATATTTTATACACCCCGGAGAAAAAACAAAAAAAACAGCCAAAATTTTAGAAGTTCGTTTTTGACCCTCTGGGCCGTATCGTTTTCATTCTAAAGGGTTTCCCCTCTGTTTTTCCCTTTCAAAGTAAATTTTTTTTTTCAAAAATTTCCCTTTTCAATGTCGAGTTTAAATTTTTTTCCCTACCCTTGGAACATCATACCCCCGGAATCTCCCTCCCGCTCCATCCAGATATTTCCTGGAAGGGGGGGGTTTTTACGTCAAAGTCGCCATCCCCCAAGTTTCAACCCAATGCGAATTTTTAAAGGGCTGGGGCGTTTGCCTTTTGTATTTTTTGCCCCCAGTACAAAATTTCAGAAAATTTTAAAAAAACTCCCTGGGTTTCAGCAATTTATAAAATCTCGAAAACGCATTTATCTTCCCTGGGCACCGAAATCTTTAAAAAATCCCCTTTGGGCGGGCAGAAAAATACTTGCAAAAAAAGTACATCTTCCGCCCTTTTAAAAAAATTCCCCCAAGGTTTTAGTTCTAACCATGTTTCCTTTTTGGTTTTGGGGAAGTATAATGGTGTGAATCGGCCCAACCCTCAATGACTTTTCCCCTTCTATATTTTCAAATTTAGGAGTTTTTTTGGGGAGACCCGTTGCTAGGGTCTTTAAAACCCAAAGCAATATACCCCAAAGTTCCGCAAGAAACTTCTTTTTCATATTGTTTCCCGGGTTTTCCTATGTGCCTATTTATCCCAAAATGGGTTTCCTTTTCTCTATTGGGCCCCCCGGGGTTTAATAGTGGTTCCTGTACTCCTAAGTTTCGTTCTTAAATGAGGCTTCAAAAATTGATGGAAAGGGTATCCCCTTTTCCGGCACCTATCCTTGAGGTTTCCCGTCAGGGTACCCCTTTGGGAAGCCCCTGCGGGTCCCCGTTGCGAAAATTTTTCCTGGGGGTGGTGGGAGAAGGGGCCCTTTTGGTGGTTTGGAGAGGAAAAAGGAGGGGTTTTTCCAAAAAAATTCTAAACTGGGGCAGATTCATAGATGGGCATCCCTTTTTGGGTGTGGCAGGGCACGGGGCGTCGGGTTTTGGGGAAAATTTTTCCGGTATTGAACACTAATTTAGATTGGGTTGAAATTTACCCTTTGAGATTCATATGTTTAGAAAAAAGCCCTTTTTTTGGGTCCCTTTGGATTTTCAGGGGATGATTTGGGTTACTAAAAACTTGGGGCTCATTGTAGGGGACGGGGTACTAATTTGCCTCCTGGGTGGGATTCATATCACCCTGAAAAGTAAAAAAAGGATTACCCCAAAAGGGCCCAAAAACCTACGTATACGTAGAAACCTTTCTCCCCGAATAAGAGATTTTTACCAACAGGCAAATGACCTCAAGGATAGGGGTTTCCCGGAAAGGGGGTATCCCCATCGGGATTGAAGCCTGGGGTAGAAATGTGAGCCGAGCGGGGGCGGCGCCGCGGGGGGTGAGCGGGTGCTGGTTGGGCTTTGGGGCCTCTCGCCCAACGCAATGCGCCCCAAATAGCGACCTGAAAGGGGCCGAGTTTACGCCCTGTGCGGCTGATCGGCGTTGGGTTTTCATGACGCCGCCTAAAGCCGGCGCAGAAGCGAGGGCTTTTTTAAGACGCCGGGGGTGGTGAGCCACCTGGGGGGCGGTAAAAAGCGGGGCATTTGAACCCATTTAAGATGGGGGGAAAAGGACATAGTGACATTTAGCCTATCGAGGAGAAATTCTATTTTTGAATCCCGTGTGAGTCCCTAGGGATCCCCCCTGATGAAACCCAAAAATTTTGGAGGGGGGGAAACGGTTGAGGAAAGGGTTTTATGTACTTGAAATGATATTTTGGGTAAATGTATCTTTGTTCCCAAAAAGGACGATATATATGACATTTTACCCCCATGATTGAAAAAAAAAAAAATTGGGAGTGTTCATATCAGTGGACTGTGAGCCTTTGATTCTTTATATGGGCTTATATGAATAATTTATAAAATGTGTTTGGAAATTTTTAATTGATATATCTTTAAAAACTGTTTCAGAAATATTTCATTTAACCCGGACAATTTATTAGGTACACCATTTCTAGGGAAAGGGTTGGACCCCCTTTTTTCCCTTTAAATCCTCAATTCTTGGGGGCATAGATTCAAAAAGGTTTTGAAAACGATCCCAATTTGGGTCCCAAAGGGGCCCCAAAAAGAGTGCCAAAAAAATATTCCCACACCATGACACCACCACCCCCTGAACCGTTGATCAAGCAGGATGGATCCTTGCTTTATGTGTGACCCCAAATTTGACCCCCATCCGAATGTGCAGCGAAATCGGATTTCACAGCCAGGAAAACTTTTTCCAATTTTCTCGCCCAAATTTCTTTGAGCTTGGGCAAATTGGAGCCTCATTTCCCTGTTCTTATGAAAAGTGGCACCCCGGTGTGGTCTTCTGCGCTGTACCTCTGCCTCAAAGTTCGCTTACTGTCGTTCAGGATGCTCTTCTGCCTACCTTGGTTGTAACGGGGTGGCATTTGGTCCTGTTTCCTTTTTCAGCCGAACCAGTCTGCCCCCTTTCCCTTTTTCCTCTGGCATCAAAAGGCATTTTCCCCCACAGGACGCCGCTCCTGGATGTTTTTTCTTTTTTACCATTCTCTGTAAACCTAGAGATGGTTGTGCGTGAAAATCCCAGGAGATCACAGTTTTTGAAAAACTCGACCACCCTTTTTGGGCCCCAAAAAACCATGCCCCGTTCAAGGCCTCAAACACCTTTCTTCCCATACTGTGCTCGGTTTGAATGCAGGGGATTGTCTTGACATTTTACATCCTAAAAGCAGGGCCGCCATGTGATTGGCTGATTTGAAAATTTAAATGTTAAAAAGCATTGGGCAGGGTACCCAATAAAGTGGCCCGGGGAGTGTATAATGTTAAGTTTCTGGGGTTTGATAGGGAACAAAGTGATTTAATGGGGGGGCCTACAAAAACTAGGCCGTCCCTTTTCGGGGCGATTACTTGGGCTTTTGAGGGTAAGTGTAGGGGAAAAAAAATAGGGACAGTGTGTTTAAAATTTTATATAAAATAAATTGATTGAGATACACTTGAGATACGTAAACGTATTTTTTATGGGATATTTAAAAGTTATATTTTAGAGTTTGGATTTTTTTAGGATTTTTTCAGTGACTGGCTTTTTGTTCAAATCCAAAGATATATTTGATTTGAGGAATTTTTTTTTGTGATTTTATCTAAAGCAACCAGAAAAAAACCCCTGAAGAACAAGCACTGGAATGTTTTTCTTTGGGCAACTCCTAAGGGGCCGTTCACACGGCTTATTTTGAGCACGGATTGCAGCCGTATTGTGCGCCGTACTGGAATTGCCCAGCCCATTACGGTAATCCCAGTTCTCATAGAAATAGGGATTCCATCTCTCCTCTCCCCTCCCCACCCGGCAAAATGAATGCCATTACCCCGGGGGGATACGCGCCGGGAAAGATTTATGGGGCGGCCCAGCAGTGCCCCTGCCCCCCCGCCCCCCTTTTCCAGCCCTAATTGCAGGGAAAATCCATCCCACAATTATGGCTTTTAAAAAGCGTGTGAATGGCCCTTAAAGTATGATCTTGCGGTTTTCAAAACTACATAACTACTTCACTTTTAGCAAAATTTTTCTTGGGGCCCCAAGATGGTCCTTGTACTCAATACAACCAAAGTAAAAGGGTGAATTGTACAACCAAATAGTTTCAGAAACAATGGGATTAAATATATCCCCACAAAAACGAAAAGCCACTCGCCATTAATACAGAGTTAAAGGGGTTGTCTCACTACTTGATTCATCTCACCTCAGTCCGTTTTCTTGGTTTTATTTTGAAATTTAGGGGCGTGTTTTCTGGGCTCTAGGCTGCAGCAGAAGCCAGGTCTGTAGCATAGCAACCATGCTGGCGCCCTTTAAGAGAGTAAAATGGGCTGTAGCTGTAGCATGAGGGGCGATGCAGCCCATACAAAGGGGGTATCTCAGAATAGGGAGGCACTGTTTTAAGGAATATATTGCAAAGTGACTTGTTTTTGCAAGATTTTAAATAAAAAAGCAAACCCTTTTAGGAGAAAACCCCCTTTAAAATGGCAAGGCAAATGATGGCAGAGAAAAGATGAGGATAACAACATGAAATACAAAACTTTAGGGGAAAACGCCGTGACTCCAACCAACTTCCCTTAATATTACCTAATATTTTCTTAATGCTGACACACCCTATCTCTGGGGCCCGAAGAATCCCTAAGTATAACTACCCTGATCCAACAAGGTGGTCTTCGACCCGATATAACCAAGAAACAATGCTGACGTATTGATATAACAAAAAACCCCAGGAATCAACCACTAAAGGGAATAATAGGACAAAAAAAAAGATGGAACAGAACAAATTTTTTTAAAAAAAACAGGTTTTAAATAACAAGATACAGAACCCGATAGCAATGTATAGACATAATCGCAAGAGCGAAGAATAAATACACACTATGCTGCCAAAATGGGGAAAAATTTATAGAGAGTCTAACATTTGAACTGCCATAAAAGTGAGCCAGGTGTGCAGCATGTTCAGTTGTTTTTCTGTGATAGAAAATTTTGAAAAAAGGAAGATTCCTGTTGTTTGTCACACTCCACTTTTCTTGCACCAGCTAATATTTCCTAAAATGTTTGATTTAAAAAAAAGCGATCACTATGTTAACTATCCCCCATTTAAAATTAAAGGAAAAAAGGGGACTGATGGAAATTTCAAACTATCTCTAAAAATTTAAATGGGCTGCCCCTTGGGGGTCTTACCCTTTTTCTGCCTCCCCCATGCTCCAATAGGCCTATAGGGGCATGACGAAATCACAAGACATACTTATATACACATACAAATAAACATGGGTGTAAAGAAAAGGGAGAGCAGCTGTATTTTTAAACTACAAAAAAGAAAACTATTACGGCACTGCCACATTCTTTAAATAGCCCTGCACTTAACCTCCCTTTTTCTCACATTTAAAAATTCTTTTTGCAAGGGTAGAATACAAACCCGGTATGTAAAAATAGAGAAGGTTTCGACGCTTCATTAACTGGAATAAAAATGCTTTAATTAATAGCCCCAGATCATTTAATTTTGTAGATACCTGAGAGGGGTTTTTGAATTAGTCTATAATTTATGTTGCCCCAAAAAGGTCCTATTCGGTTTTATTGAACTAGTGAAAAAATTGTTGGATTTTGGGGGTGAC